>PVJH01008266.1:0-86566 GCA_004026705.1 Nesogale talazaci
TTTTACCTAGTTTTCTAGTTGTTCATGATAGGAGGGTAAGTTTGCTCCCACATATTGTGTATTGTATTATAACTAGAATTAGAAATCTGCAGTAGTAACTCATGATATAAAACAATTAAAAGCTGGTTAAAAACAATATATATGCCCATCCAACCCAGTTTCTCTCTTTCAAAATTTTATTTACCATGCTAATAGCAGGAAGCAGGGAATCAGTTCACAGGAGAAAAGTGTCTTCGTGTTAAGAACTATCATGAAGAGCAGCATGCCTTTTCTGGCATTGAATATTGCAGTAAGGGCATTAAATCTGTCACTTGTTTCTTTTTTCTTAAATATTTTTATTGGGGTAGGATTCTTTCTTTTTTAAGTGATTTTATTGGGGGCTTGTATAACTCTTATCACAATACATTGTGTCAAGCACATTTGTATATTTTTTGCCATCATTATTCTAAAATGATTTGTTTTTTACTTGAGTCCTTGGTATCAGATCCTCATCCTCTACCCCACCCCCATGAACCCTTGATAATTTATAACTTATCAATATTTTGTTCTGTCTTACTCTGTCTGACATCTCCCTTCACCCACTTTTCTATTGTCCATCCCCCAGGGAGGGGTTTGTATGTAGATCTTTGTAATTGGTTCCTCCTTTCTTGTACACCTTCCCTTCACTTTCCCTGTATCACCACTCCCACCATTGGTCCTGAAGGACCTGTCCTGGACAAATCTGTCCTGGATTCCCTGTGTTTCCAGTTCCTCCTTATACCAGTGTACATTGTCCAGTCTAGCTGGATTTGTAAAATAGATGAGATCATGATAGTTGGGTGTGTGTGGAAGCATTAAAGAACGAGAAGGCAGTTACATTTTTCATCATTGCTACACGGCACCTGGATTGGCTCATCACCTCCCCACAATCCTTCTGTAAGGGGACGCGCAGTTGCCAATAGATGGACTTTGGGTCCCCACTCCACACTCCCCCTCATTCACAATGATATGGTGTTTTTTCTCTTTAATGCATGAGACCTGATCCTATGGACACCTCATAGTCACACAGGCTGGTATGCTTCCTGCATGTGGGCTTTGTTGCTTCTCAGCTCAATGGCCGCTTGTTTTTCTTCAAGCTTTTAAACCCCAGATAGTATATATTGTGAGCATCAGGGATCATCAGCCTTCTTCACCACATTTGCTTATGCGCCCGCTTTGTCTTCAGTAATCATGTCAGGAAGATGAGCATCATGGAATGCCAGTAGAATAGAACAAAGTGTTCTTACATTGAGGAAGTACTTGACAAGAGGCCCAAATTTCATCTGCTATATTAATACTGAACCTTTAAATGTATATACATAGATCTATTTCCCAATTGCCTTATATAAATATGCACATGCCTATATTTATACATCCATAAATGACAATTGCCAGATAACTCTTTCCTCTATTTTCTTTTGCTTTCCTCTTGTCCCACCAGCATGCTCAGCCTTCATTTGGGCTTCAGTAATTCCTCTCAGTTACATTGCCATTGATGAAGCCCTACCAGTACTCTAACACCCTTGTCACCACCGATTTTGGATCACTTGTTGTTCCCTTCTCCCTGGGTTTGTTAACGCCACTTCCTTTCCCCCATCTCCCTCTCTGCCATTTCACCCTAGAACCATTCATCCCATTGTTTTCTCCTCCATATTGTCTACAAGCCTATCTTAACTAGATCAACAATATGCACAAAAACAAGACAGAGCCAAACAAAGAAAAGAAAACAATACAACAATAACAAAATCAATGACAAAAGAGAAAAGCCTGTAAATGATTCCAGGCAGTCTATTGACCCTTAGGAGTGTTTTCCAGTTGAGTCTGATGGGGTGCCATGCTCTGGCCCCAGAGTCTACTTTTGGTACTTGCTTGGGCCCTCCTTGCTCTGCTCCCCTTGCTGCTCTGTTGCACAGCCTTAGTGTTTTGCCTCTGTGTGGTGGGTCAGATTGGGTACAGTTCCCACACTGTATCTCCAATGTTGTCCCCTGTAGGTCTATGAATCAGTATGGGATATTGTGTCTCAGAGTGGAGCTGGACATATGGTTCTCTTGGTGCATTGGCTGCTCTGATCAGGGATATAATCCTCAAGGCTTGGTGGGCCAGGATGTACTCCACTCTCTCTTCCACCCCATTCATTTGCTTCCATGTGCTCTGATCAAACATGCCCCTCTCCCTGAGCTGTAGCTTCAGTGCTGTCCTCTGAAGTAAATTCTTCTGGGGGGAGGGGTGGCTGTCCATATAGTTGGGATGGGGCTGACTCTTCAGTCCTCTCTACTGGTTCCCAGACAAATTATCCTGACTAGAGAAGAAGCACATGTGCTGAGAAGGGACTGTAGAAGGAAGTATTGCCAGGTCCTTGATGATACCAATGCACCATGCAATAAACATCCCAGAAGTATCATAGCTCCAAATATATGTGACTTAAACCATCCCTTACAGTTAATAGCAGGTAAGTCTGAATTTTCTACTACTGAGAGCCAAATGAATTGCAATTTAATTTTTCTTGTGTCTAGTGACTTGGAAAATGTTTAACTGACATGGAAAATTCCATAAGGGGAAATGTGGCATTAGAATAATATGGAAAGAACATGAGGAGCTCCATTTAGGGCATAGTAAATTTATTTATGGAACATATAATGAGGATGTCCAATGCGCAATTAAGTATGTGACCTGAAAATGAGGCATATCATAGGAATTTGAGATATTACTAAAGAGAATGAGCAAGAATGGAGAGCACCAATATGCTTAAGTAAATAATAAAAGAGGTATAACGAAGGAGCCTCCAAAGAAGTTAGAGAAGTAGAAGAAGGTTCGGAACACAAAAGCCTCACAAAAGTAACATTGTCTACTGGAGAAATCCTTCAATTCTGGTCTTAAGTAGGACCTTAATTCTGCTCTTATTGAGGAGGGAATCCTGAGCTGAGCCTGCCCTTTGACCTCTGAAACATCAGAAGAAGGCTATCATAGAATCAGATATGTGTCATGGGATCTACACTAGGAAAAATGTTAAGAACACCAGAAGAAAATGGACCTCAAAGGACTGAAATGAATCTCAAGATTTAAGGTGATCCAGTCATATTCACTCTTAATTACCTTAGTTATGAGACACTGTGGTAAACCTTTTTTCCCCATTTTCAAAATAGCATAAAAGTTTATCTAAAATTAACATATAGGTATTGCAGATCTTTACAATTAAGAAATTGTTTTAATTAAAAGCCCACGTAGTTTTTAGCCTAATAGCTCTTAAGTGTTCTGCTCTGACCTTAGCAAGTTTATGCAAAAAATCAAAAGTGCAGCTGTTTGCTCTCTTAGGCACCAATCCTCTAGTAAAACTCCAAAGCATCTTAAGTATAAGGAAATGAATATGACATTGCCATTATAATCTTCTTATTTATTAATTTCTTTTTTACCCACCCCCCCTACACACAAACCATGAATGTCTTCAAAGGGTCCTTTGATCACTATATTGCCATTGAACAACACTTTAAAAAAGAAAGGGAGGGAGACAAGTTAAAAAAAGTGTAGCGAAGATGCTTTTCCTAGCTAGATTAGGGAAAGTTATCTCTTTGACTTTCAAGGCTTAAATTTTGACACATAACTGAGTGATTGCATGTATGTGTGTGTGTGTGTAATCATTTTATTGGGGCTCTTACAACTCTTGTCACAATCCATACATCAATCATATCTGACATATTAGTACATATATTCCATCATTCTTTTCATGACATTTCCTTTCCATTAAGCCCTTGGAATAAGCTCCTCTTTTTTTCCCCCCACCCTCCTTTCCCCACTGACCCTGTGGGTTCTTGATAGATTATAAGTTGCTAATTATTTTCAAATCTCACACCAACTACTGTCTCTCTTGCTCTCTGGTTTCTGTTATTCTTCCCCCCAGATGAGGATGTGTACTTATATATTGCTCATTGTGATTGGTGCCCCCCTTC
Organism: Nesogale talazaci; assembly: GCA_004026705.1. NCBI lineage: Eukaryota > Metazoa > Chordata > Mammalia > Afrosoricida > Tenrecidae > Nesogale > Nesogale talazaci. Next base: position 3,963 of record PVJH01008266.1, read on the forward strand.
CTCTTACCCTTTTGGGATTGCCATTCCATTCCTGTTCCTGGGTCCCATGTGTTGTGAGTTTTATCTCTTACCTAAACTTATAGACATGCTCTGGTCTAGACCAAAGTAGAAAGCAACACTGGAGTCATGATAGTGGGGGACTCGGGTGAGGAGGCCTCAAGAGATAGCGGTATATTGTGTGATGTATTAGTGTTCTACTGCACCCTCATTGACATATACCTTGCCTATGACCCCTCTGTGGGAGACCCCAGAGTGGGTCTCCACTCTGACGCCCCAGCACATTCACCACTGCGTTTTTGTTTATTTATTGTTGTGAACTTTCCGATGATACCTGTTGCCCAGTCTTGATGCTACCTCACAGCCACACCAGCTGATGTGTTTCTTCCATGTGGACTTGTTGCTTCACTTTTGAATGGTCATTTTTTGTTTTTTTACTGTCAAGCCTTTAAGACCCCAGACACTAAGTCTTTTAAAAGTCAGACATCATCCTCCGTCTGAACTACATCTGCTTATGCAACCATTTTGTCTTCAGCTATCAGGTAGGAGTGGGGGTGGGGATCACAGAATGCCAATTTGTTAGGACAAAGTGTTCTTCTATTGAGGGAAGGAATGAGCTGAGACCCAAGGCCCATCTGTAGCCTCAGTATTTTGCCTTATAAATATGTATACATAGGTCAATACCTCTATTGTTTTAAATAAATGTATTTCCATAAGTGTACACCTCTGTTAATATTCTTGTCTATGCCTTTGCTTCCAAGAGCTTGTCTCACAATTACAGATATATTTAAAAACTCAAATTAAAGTCTAGAATAATTAAATCTTTCATGATTATCTTTTTTAAAAACTTAGAAAGGTAAATAGTATCAGAAATAAATATATTTAAATATGAAAACTTTGATGGTATTTATCCTTGGATATAAAGGCTTCATGTAAAGTTACAAAGATTTAATGACAGAATGCACATGCAATATTTGCACTAAAAACTGCTATTTGATAACATTAAACAGATGAGAATTATTATAATTATCACATCATCATCTGGGCTATATGAACTCCATTGCATTATCTTATCATGATTATGAACAAGTTTCTGGTGCTAGTTGTTAAGTGCTGTTGAAATATTTCTGACTCATGGTGACCCTCTGAATGACAGAATGTAACACAGCCCAGCCATGTACCATCCTCACAAATGTTTTTTTAAAAATAGTTGAGTTTTATTTTTGTTTTATATTTCAGTCTCTCCAAAAGTAATTATCTAACTCTAATTATTTAGTTATAAAGGCAAGTCATAATGGTAGTCTATTTTCATTTAGGAAGCGATAGATGAAACATATCAGACATATTCTAAATGTTGAGAAGGAGGCAAATAAGGTTGAGACTGCAGACTAAAGTAGCACTTTATTCAGATGTCATAATTACCGTGCTATAGGTACTCCCAACCATCCTGGCAAACCATCCTGCGCATTCCTTCCTTTCCTAGATGTGATGTGTATGCCAACAAGTTCAGAGTAAGACAGCACTACTTTCCTGCTAACCAGAATTACATAGCTATCTCTTTCCAAAGAATGTGATGCAATTGACATTCCTTCAGGTCAATTATAATTCCTTCCTTTTTTGCCTCCTTTGTACCATTAACTTTGTTGTTCTCATTAGAGCTTATTGATTAGATAGCTCTTTTTGAATCTTTCACAATACAGGTGGTTTCCTAGGAACTAATCCCCTATTCAGCAAACTCCATTTTTTTTTCTAAAATTTAAGAGACAAACAGAAATTTTCCATAATACAATATATTGATTAGGTATTCTCTATGTCTTTCTTTAGAATGACAAGTATCTTCAAAAAGTCATATTCAAAGCACCTCAATGCACAAAACTTACAGAAACAAACAACAAAAATAAGTTTGATGTTCAAATAGAGCTAAGGGAAGATCATTTCGGCAAGCTAACTTAGAGGAAAATATGTTCCCTAACTTAATTTCCCTGTTTAATCTGTTTCAAAATGATTTTTTTCTTTTAAAACCTTGGAAATGTTGAAATAAGTTTTAAAAAAGTGTAAAATTGGTCTTAGAGATCATGACACAATTATTCTAATTACTCATTTTATGTTTCAGAGTTTTTCATTTGTTTTCTTGAGTGATATTCACCATTTGAAAAAGGTTGAATTAGATAATATTTAATGAAAAAGAGTTGATTTTGCTTTAGTGCTTTTTTTCTTGTTTTGTTTTGGTGTTCTCTCCTGATCACTTCTCTCTCCCTCATCTTCTCAAATTATAGAGAACTTTCTTTCACATAACTTAGTTATGATCCATGTGCTGGACTTTAAAATACATATTTTCACTCAGAGTCTGCTTATAGAACACAAAAACATTTCCAATTATCTATTATTTTTGATATCCTATAGTTACCACAACCCACAAATCATTATTTCTTCCCCAATATCCCGATTCTCTTAATTGTTCTCATATCTCTATAATAGAAATCACTGACTTAGCCCACTAATAGTCCAAATCAGAAATATAAATATTAACTCTAGCATGTCTCTTCACACATCAATCAAAAAGCACCATTGATTTTTACCTCTTAAGAAACAACTTTTCCCTCTCTGGATAAAATTACTGCCTTTCCCCTAGCTTTTTCCACTATCATCTCTCATTAAGATTCTTTGAAGAAACTCATAATTAATTTCATGATCTCTACACATGACATTCTCTTAGCTCTACACTGGAGAAGGAAATATTTTTTCAAATAAAGATCAGTATATATACTATGCCTAAAAGGAATTTAGGGTTTATGCCTAAATAGAAACACTGCCCAATTAAAAAAAAATCAGAATGCAACAAGTGTTGAAGGGAGTGTGGTGGGACAGGAACTCTCACCCACTGTTGATGGACCTGTAGGCATGTGCAAACATTATGGAAATCAATTTGGTGATACCTAATACTAATGGAAATTGAGCATTCAGATGACCCAGAAATCCACTTACTGGGCATAGACCCACAAGAGATAAGAAACTAACCACCTCCAGACATCTGTGCTCCAATATTCATCATGGTATGGTAATCACAAAGAGTTGGAAACAACCTGAATTTCCATCAACGGATGAATGGTTTAAAAAACTCTTGTACATGCATACAATGGAGTACTATATGTTCCTAAAACAGACATGATGAATACATGAAGCACCTCATCACATGTGAAAAGGTGCAAGAAAATATGCTAAGTGAAGTAAGCCAAGCACAACATGGCAAGCACAACATGACTCCACTAAGGTGAAATTAAAAAGCACAAGGGGTGTAGGGGAATGCCATTAAATGCATAAATTCCCGGGGTGAGGCCCAGACACTCTGACAGGGGTTACACCTAACCCAGGAATGCATATGGCAGTCAACTAAAATGGAGGGGAAATAAACAAACAAAAAAGGTAGGATGTGGATAGTTGGGGAACAAGGCACTGACCCATGGGAAGGGTATTATTTATATCTCCACAAGTAAGTGAGAAAGGGACTAGTCCTCAATTTGATATACCAAACTTTGAGCACAACATGCTGGCATGAAGCAGAGAACTAACAGAGAGGTCTATAAGGTCAATCCCAGCAATGTTGACCCCACCCTCCTCCAGAAGATTTCACTACAGAGGACAGAACTGAAGATAGAGCCCAGGGAAAGTGGCAGGTCTGCCCAGACCACATGGGAGCAAAGAAGGGAAAAGAGAGAGTGGACTGCATTCTGTCCCACCATGCCAACACTCCTGCTCAGAGCAGCCAAAGCACCAAGTGAACCATAGAGTAAACCCCACCACAAGACAAGATGTCCTCTCACCAACCAGCAGCACTGGGACAGTACTGGGGATACAGTACACACACACACACACACACACACACACACACACACACACTGGGGAGAAACACAAAGGGAGTACAACAGAGCAGTAAGGGGAATAAAACAAAGAGGTCCTCTAGGGATCCTGAAAATAGACTTCAGACTCAGAGGGCAGGGCTAATCAGAAAGCATACATAGGGGTCAGCAGACAGACCAGACTGGGAACTATTTATAGGCCTTTTGTTTTCTTTCTTTTCTTTTCATGTCTATCTCTATAAGATAGGCAAGATAAACAATCCTAAGAAGAAAAATATGGGACTGACAGTTTCAGGAGGACAGCGGGGAGGGAGAGGAGGGGGAAGGGAGGGGGAAGCCAACAAACTCAGGTACAAGGGAACAACAAGGTATCTAAAATTGATGCTGAGGAGGCATAGGAGGGGAAGGTTGACCGAGTACAATGTAGTAGAGGAATCACTGAGAGTTGAATGAAGGTTGAACATAATAGTGGGACTGAAAGAAAGTAAAAGGAAATAGATAAAAGAACTTGGAGACAAAAACATTTATGGAGATATAAATATAGACATTATATATGTAAATATATAAAGTTAGCATTTCTGTTTTAATTTGTTTGGAGACTATAATATTTTTCATTTAAACATCTATCTATTATCATTTTCTGTTGCAAAGTAAAATTTTTTTGGCATCTCACAGTTGGTAGATGTAATCATTTTCGAATTTAAAGAAACAAAAATTGTCATTGTAATCATTTTCGAATTTAAAGAAACAAAAATTGTCATTGTTTTTCCAAATGATTAAGTGCAAAGAAATACATTTTCAGATAATTTAAAATTATTATCTTCAGAGGACCAAGGCTCACCTAGATAAAGCCTTCTTTTATACATATTGATTTCTGTAACTAAAATATCTCAAAGTTTTCCAAGAATGTTATCATTTATACTTAATTCAAGCAGTCATTGCCAACTGCAAACCTCCAAAAGCTTATTCCCTGAAAAGAATCTAAATGAATGAAACACAGGTTTCAAAGCTATTATATGTAATTTAAGCATGTATTTCATATGTGTGTTTTTATGTTCAGAGACTTGATTCAAATATTTGCTTCATTTCAAAATCAAGGTGAATCTTTACAGTGAATTAAAAATGAAATTTTAAAGAAAAACCCATTTTTAATTAGTGGGCATGTTATTAAACGATCCAAGTGAGTCATTGGTACACAGCTCTTACTTTTTATTTCTGTTCTGATTTTACATCAAGGATTATTGACAGTAACCAAATGATCTTCTATAAAATATTCTCGTGTTCTATGTCAGACTCTGTCAGGTAGTCTCCTGGAGCTCTGAGAGGCTACCGTATCTACCAGCAAAGAAGCCATTGAAAATTAATGATCTTGTCTTTGACACCAATTGAATAACCTGAGGCAAGAGGACATGAGCATGTGAATATGCTTATACTAGCTTTATCATCCATGGCTTCAGTGTCTTGGTGGGAATTCTGAATGAGGAGCATATGAATCATCTCAAAAGATCCAAGTCACAAATGTTTTGCCTGAGTTCTTTTATCAAGAAGTTTCTGTGCACAATCCATATTGTAAAGAGGTCCTGGGAAGTACAAACAGATATTGTGCTCAACGAGTAATCAAAAGATGAGTAATTAGAACTACACAAAGGCAACTTGAAAGACAGTAGAAAGGAAGGAATAAAAAACCTCCCTGCCATCAAATCAACTGCTACTTATAGTAATGCTGTAGAAGAAAGTAGGACTCGCAATAGGAGTAGAAAACCTGGCTTTTAAAAAAAGAATGCAAATCCCAAGTTAAAATTATGATGGACCAACTATATTCTGCACAGGTGGGATCATCATGAGTTGGAATCACCTCAATGGCAAATTACTACAAGAAGACCATATTCTAGCTGAATTAATGCTTTCTCAAGGATACGGCAGGGAAGTTGAGGGACAACTGAGGAGCTAATAATGATGAGGACAAGCAAGAAGAAAATGTTCTAAAAGTGGTTGTGGTGCTGATAGTACAATTCTTCTCAATGTGATTGAATTATTGAACTGTATGATATGTGAACTACATACTGATATTTCAAAATGTATATCATAGTCTAATCCAGATTTTTGGCCGGTTTCTGAAATACATTGGAAAAAATTGAAATATGAGAGTTAAAACATGAATTTACTCACATATATTCATACATATCAATACATTCTATGCTAGAAACTTTGTTGACCATGATATTATTGTTGATGGATGCCAGCTAATAGTTTCTGTTCCTAGGAGAAGGATCTAAGTTTCAGGTCTCTTCAAACCTTGGTTCCCTTTCTGCTTCCCAGAAAGGTTTTCAGTCAGGGACAAAATTCAGACCAGTGTCAAAGGAAAGGTTTGGAGAGATAGAGTTTATTGAAAGAGCTACTTTGGAAGAGAAGATCACAGAGCACTAAAATAGTCTAAAAGACCTGATAGAATGTGATGGGTACTTTATATCCAGCTAATGCAAGATCTCTAGGGGGATCTTCTGCTATTGACTGCCCTCTGTAGTGTATCTCCTCTTTTCAGGTATATGCGTTACAGCACTCCAGCATCCCAGACTTCATCCAAACCCAAAACTCAGGTATTATTCAGTTATTATGGGAGTTGTGTGAATATCCCGCCTTTCCCCTGCTCATACTATTTCTGATCTCTTCCATTGATGAGCAAATGAGTCCCACTAAGTTGTCACCTTCCTTTGTGCGGGAAAGGTAACTGCAGAAATGTGTCCCCACATCTTCTCTGTTATGGCTTCTGTCAGATTCCTCCCATCATCTCCTCTACTCCCCTTTGCCATCCTCTGTCTAGCTAATAGTTTCACTCTCAGTGGCCCTATATACAACAGAACAGGAAGCTGGTCAGCCCGGTGCCATCCTTTACAACTGTTGCTAGGTTTGAAGGTGTTATTGCTATCACTCTGTCAACCCATTTCTTTTTGCCTGAACTAATTTTCAAAGAACATTGTCTTTTTGAAGAGACTGGTCCCTTTTGAAAACTTTCTAAGAAGCATTCTGCTTCTTCAAAGACACATTTGTTCATTCTTCTGGAAGTCCATGGTATATTCACCAATATTGAAATGCATATGCCTCAATTCTTCAAGCTTCTTGACTCATTCTCCAGCTATGGATACCTTTGAGGAGACTGAAAATACTGTAAGTGGGGTCAGCTGAGTCTTGGTCTGTAAACTGATATGTGTATTTTCAATACTTCAAAGAGTTATTTTTGCTGTAGGTTTATCCAGTGTAATATGTCATTTTATTATTGCTTCCATGTATGTAAATTGTGAATCTAAGTAAAACAAAATTCTTGACAAATTCCATCTTTTTTCCATTTATCATGATATTGCTTATTGTTTCAATCTGATTATTTTTGCTTCCTTTATGTTGAGATGTAATTCACATCCAAAGCTGTAGACATTGATTTTTGTCAGTAAGGGCATCAAATCCTCTTCACATTCCATAAGGGAGGTTGGGTCACTTGCATATTAATGTTTGTTAATGAGACTTTGTGGTAGTTATATAATCTGCTATCAATTTGAAGATTCAGAGTGAAGGGCTGGCATCTAGCTGGTCAATCAGGTAGCCACTTGATGACCTCATTTGAAGGCAATATGGAGATAAATGGCTCGCTGGAGTTGAGACATATGATCATTCCCTGGGAGACATGCATGTGGAGAAGACACATGGAGAGAGACCTCTGGAGTTAGAATCTGGAGTTAGAAAAGCCAACTGGAGACCCTGACAGATTTGAGATGCTTACACCACCACTGGATCCACAAGACTGCCAGTCATATGGGATAATATCAAACTAATGGACTTGATCTTGACTGAGCTGTGATGTTTTCTCAATATCTAACTCTGATACCAATCTATAAATTCCTCTTCAGACTCATGAAACATACAATAATGCCAAATGCAGGAAGATCACCGATCAGTGGGTGGACATTCTTTTGGACCAAGTGGAGTTGTAAGTGTTTCAGCACTCATGACATCTCCATGTGGCTCCTCCAGCTCCATGGCTCTAACATAGCTCCATGTGTCTTACATCAGGAACACTGAGCAGAGAGTGTGTGTGTCTCCTTCCTCCAGCGAGATATGTACCTCCATACCACCTCCACATGAGGTCATCAAGCAGCGACCTGATTGACAAGCTAAACTCCATCCCTTCACTCTTAATAGTCTCATGTTGGCACCAGATTTGTAACTACTACAGAGACTTACTGAAAGATAAGTGGTAGGTGAGATTGAAGTGAATTAGTCAGAATTTAATACCAGGACTCTAAGTGAATGGTAAGAATTGTACCATTGAACTGCCAGTGTCCCCTACTGACAAGAGGAAAGAGCCATAAAAGAAGCTCCGTAGCACAATTTTGGATGTGGCCACGAGTTCCTGAAAAATAAGACATTTAACTATATCTTCAATGATGGCTTGAAATTGCACAGATGGCTGTGGGGCAAATTAAATAATGGTGTAATCAAAAGTCGAGGTAGTGTGATATATCATGGGCAATGCAGGGATCTATGAGCCATTTGTTCATTTTACAGCATGAGATGCTAAATAGAGAAATGGAAGATAAGATGGGGTCTCTATAAAGGAGAAAGAGCTGGGGTAAGAATCAAAAACATGCATTTTCTCAAATTTCACTAAACTAGAAAGACCTTTAGGAAAGATATTTTCCCAGCAAAACATCTTATGTTCATTCAGCTAAGTTAAAACTATTGAATGTGGTGAGAGCTCTGTATCATATCGGACAGAGAGATCGAGAAAGCTCGATTTATATTGAAGAAGTGAGCGAGAATGTTTAGGCTGATTGAAGGGTAAGGTATTCAGACATACAAAACAAACATTCACACATTGCAATTTATTTGCATTCTTTAAAAATATTTACTTATTATATTATCTGAAATCACTACCTAGCTCATTATTGCCCTGAAAGTAAATGAAAACAACCTAATTTATTTAAGCCATATTTCTACTCACTTCTGTCCCATATATTCCTTTTAGCCTCCATAAATTCTAAAATTTGAACTACCCTTCTATATGGGAAGTTGGGGGAAAGATTAGGCAAGAATAAACTCTTACTGCTCACCTATTTCTAATCCTTTACTAGATGGCCTCAGGAGGCTGGAGAAAAATATGTTCTGTGATGTGAATTGAATACAGACTATCCACAATTGACCACATCCACTGGGCAAGGCTTACAGATCCCAAGGAATGCAAAAACTCAGGTTCCAAAACACAGGCTGACTGATCCTTCTGCTTGTCTAAATTGGGAACTAATTAAATGTTTTAACTGGAAGTCTCCTCTCACTATGGCAGAAGAGAGCCATTTTGAAGCAAATATTTCAATGAAACATTTCTTTGGGAGCATGCAATTTGACCACAACTGCATCTTGCTGGAGACACAATCTACCTATTCCTACCCGATTCTCTATGCCTCCCCACTGTGCACAAAGAGGCTAAATATTGTTTGCACAGTGAAGCTACATTAAAGGGAAAGGATGATATTGGCTACCGCAAATGTTACGGTGATCAGAAACAGGTTGTTCTTACCACTGTGGGCTATTGGTCCATTTTGTAGGGACTGATGAAAGAGTCTATACATAATTTGTGTATAAGATCTTTGAGAGGATCACTTGAACATCTTGAGAACTGTTTGAATGCAGTAAGAATGGTAGATTGTCATGCTTTTCATATCCTTTAGTAATTATATGGTAGTTGAATCAGACCTCCTACTTGCAATCTGTCCAAGACAGAAGTTTTCACTCAAACTTATGCCTCAAGCTTAACTTGGAAATCCGTATCCTATGGTGTCTCTGAGTATCAAATTTTGCTGCAATAAGCCCATCAGTAAGACACAATAAGCTAAAGGGTTCCAGAGGTAACCTTGGGCACACATAGTGTGGTTTGGAGATTGCTACCAATGTTAAGTGACGTGAGTGCTTGACGAGTCAGAAAGTACTCAAGATGAGGCAGCACAATACGAAAAGGGCACAAAAATAACATAGACACATACAAGGATAACTTCTAGATGATAAAGTAAGTTTTAAAGTAGAGATGAGTACGGACTGGCATAGGTACCATTTTGGAGATAAGGCCTTAAGGGGAAAAATTGTGACAGGGAAAAAGACTAAAATAAAATTACACACCCTGAGTAAGATATTCCTAGTAGTAGATGCTGAATAACTAGAAAAATATCATGCATATACTTTTGCCATAAGATGTTTCTATATGCAAGTGAAAAAATAAAGGTTTGTAGATAATGAGAAGAAGAATCAGTAAATCACTCTTCAGGAAAGCATAAGTGAGGCATCTTACCTTCACGTCATGTCCTCCATAGCCCACTGCCCTGTTGTTAGCTTGCCATGTCAAAATGTCTCCCCTTTGTTTCAGGATGTTATTGTACATATCATGCCCAGACACCCTGTATGTACCCCATACTATTTCAGGAGGTTATTGTAGACTAATGTTTCCTTCAGCTTCTGTAGTCAGGAAGCCTTGAGGAAGGCTAATCAGTATGGTAAAAGCAGGATGCAGCTGGAATCTTGTACTTAGCAGCTTGAAAAGCAAGATAGGGTTTTTGCCTTTATATATCCTGCCTAAATGCTACTTCAGGGTTTTAAGAGATGCTAGTCCTCCCATGGCTGCCAGTTAAATAAGGACTCCTAATTCGAATTCTTGGCACTACAGTGGTCTTTAATTTCTCACAGCACTCTCATCCCAAAACACTACTATAGAGTCATTTGCAATTCTTAGAGAACCAATGTAAGTTTTCCAGACTGTAATTTGATGGGGCCAGACAAATTTGTTTCTTCAATTGATAGACTGGTAGGTTGGAACCATCTATCTTACAGGGACATTTAGTTGGTATCTAAGAAGCTGATTTCATTGGTGGGTAGAACAGGAGTGGGTATGGAGGACTGGCAGCTTGCCATTGGGAAAAACACTCACTATGTCTTATGTAGAGTACCCCCTAGAGGAGAGTCTGTCTATTATTATATTGCTAATCATACGTTGTTTATAGAATTTCTTCTCAGTCCATAGTATGAGTTGGGCTGCCAATTGCAAGGTCAGGGTTTGAAACCATCAGCCACTTCATGAGAGAATGATGAAGCATTCCACTGCTGTAGAGAGTTACAGTATCGCAACCCTCCAAGGACAGTTCTACTCTCTCATAGGGTCATGCAAACAAACAAATAAAAATCCCAAACTCACTGCCATGGAGTCAGTCAATGGTTTTGAACTACCAACCATACAGACAGCTTCCCTACAGGTAACCAATACACCACCAAGACGCTAGAAGTCAGAATTCGTTCAATAGCAGTGAGTGAGTTTTCCCATTTAGAGTTAATATCTCATTTGCATGTTCCCACCCCTTCATTTAGGAGAAGTTTCAAAGTATATGGGGAAAAAAAGAGCCACACCAAGTAGAAAACTAATTTTCTATAAAGAAAAGAACCAGGCATACATTGCAATCTGACTGCCCACTACCATCTACCAACTGACAGGGATCAAGTTGTTCTTATTAAGTTACAAAAGTGTTTGTAACTAAATTGCAATTCCTGAACAAGGTCAAGGAGAGACTCCCCTACCTTCAGGGAATTTACCTGAACTTTCCTTAAAGATTGAAAATAGCCCCATTTTAGACTATGGGGCCAAGAAGTTAAAGCTGCATAACCAATTTTTAATTTAAATCTTTAATTGTGTACACTCCCCAATCATGATCCTCTGTAATCCTGCCTTCAGTAGTGATGAAATGATCTGTCACAAGTCATGATCTTGTGGTGATTTCCTTGATTTTTGGCCATGAATTTATTGCACTTGCTCTTGCCCGCTTGTGAATGGCCTCCCCCATATATGCTCTGTAGAACATGTCTGAATTTGGGGCTGCTGCTCACTCCTCCTGAAATCATGTGTCATAGTAGAATGGTGCTCCAGACAGTTGTCAGTGGATGGTTTTTCAGAAGTAGTTCTTCAGTATTTCTTTCATGGGACTTCTGGGAAGGCTCCACTGCCAACGTTTTGATGACCAGCAAAACTCCTAAACTTTTGTGTCGGTGAGGGTAGAGTTGTTTAGAGCAATTGAAATCGAGGGAACAATTTACTAGTAATTCAGACAAATGGCTTTAGGGGTGAACATTTGCATTACAAAGAAGGGAAGTCAATTTAGTGTATCATCTCTACCATGAAAGTAAGTGGAGAATGCTGCCTATGCTTTCAAAAATTATGGGCACCTATTTGGGGAATGACAATAGAGGTGAGTATATCTGACCACTGGCTTTTTTTTTTTTTTGCCATGGATCAGGGGTATGCATGCTTTCACAACTCATCTCTCTCTACCTATCCTGACACCCACTGTTCCTCCCACAGCACTTTACTTCTATGCTAGGTTTGATCATTCTTTGCAATATCTGCACAAAACTCACAAATAGTCACAGTGAAGGGGGTTATGTGGGAAGTCAGTAGGTTATCACACGTCAGGACCAAAGGATACAGTCAGTGGTCTGCTTAGTCAACAACCCAGTCTTTCTTGGTCCTCTGTCTCTTGTGGTCCTTCGTCTCTCAGCCACTTGGTTCCTTAGCTCCTGACTCTATGGGCCAGAAATCCATCCCATCTGTCACTCAGCCTCAGAGTCCAATTGTCTTGGGTCAAATGAGGAAAAAGTATTCCATAGGCTTGGCTCTCCTCTTCTCAGTCTCCATGCCATAGCCTCTGGTAGATCTAGTCCCAGCAGCCTCTGCCACTTCAGACAGAGGTCTTCTAAATGGTCTGTGTCTTCAATAGCCATTATACACTGAGGAATTGCTTTGATGGAGGTGCGGGTTGTCTTTTAGCTGACCATACCCCCAAGGAAAATGAAGGAGGGTATCTGCAGACATATCCTCTAATAAAATTGTCTTAAAGATACCCTGATAGAAACAAAGTTCATATCTTTCTTAATGCTGTAACAGGGAATTCCCTAGAAAATGGGACCCCACCCTCTGAAACACAGAATCATAAAACATCACATATTGTGGCTGGAAGGCCTGTAACTGTATCTCAAACAGTGCCATAGATAACTTACTCTTAGATGGTGGCTCCTTCACATGAAGCATTTTGTGGACAAAAGTGAAAGACAATAATGTATAAATTAAATATGTTGTTCTGTGGTTATTGGGTCACTTAAGTTGATTGTGGCAGTTACATAATCTGGTGTCAATTTGAGATTTGAGAGGATTAAGAGTGAAAGGATGGAGTCTAGTCTATCAATCTATTCAGAGCCAATGAGGCCTCTGTGTGGGAATGGTCTTCTTAAATTTCTGGGAAATTCGGTATTTCCTCTTTGGAGGTAAGATATTCTCTCTCTCTCTCTCTTTCCTCTCTCTCTTTCTCCTGACTCCCTGAGAGGTATGAAAGGTAAACAGAGTCATGAAGACAAAGAAAGAAAAAGTTCAAGCAGCTGTAACAACTCTTTATTAGGAAAGAAGTTCCTGGACAATCTTCCATGGGCTAGCAAGTAGCCCACAGAGGTCACACACAGCAACCAGGAACATGGGTTTTTTAAAGAGGTTGTGAAGAATGCCTGGAATTTGTGGGAATTAGCAGATGGGGTCTTGCCATTCTGAGAATTGTCTGTAGATTTCTTGTGGTTTCCCTTGTACTTGGTATATCTGGTCCAAGTTTCCCAGTATCAGCCATCCTGTCTCAGGTCATCTGGTCTTGGGGGGTGGGGTGTTCAGACCTTGCTCTCCCACCTCATGAAGACTATATCCCTGAGGATAAGTTACATGGATTTACCCTGATGCATCCCTGGAAGCTGGAGAAGTGAGGTAGAGATCCCTGCCAGTGCTGAAAGGCTTACGACACCACTGGATCCAAAGACTTTCTACACACTGGCTTGTGATCGTCCTGCATTTGGCATCATTGCACATATTTCGTGAGTCTGAAGAAGACTTTTTAGGTTGGTATTGAACATCTGGGCTAATATTGGATTTATGGGCTTGGACTGGACTGGTTTGAGATGCTTTTTTAATGTACAATTACCCTTCATATAAAACTCTCTTATATACGTATGAGTTTCTATGGTTTGGTTTCTTTTTTGTCCATTCAGACTACACAGTCTGAATACTAATTTTTTTTCAGATAAAAGTAGAAGGGAAAAGATCTGGTGCTTGGCAAAGCTGAACTTATACCAGGCTATGAGTATCTACAAAGGGAGCTTGGCCCCCAAATTCTAAAGGCCAACAAGGAGGAAGCTGTTCAGTGTCTAAAAGAGCAGAAGACATCACCAAGATTTGTCTCCCTGACAGAGTCTTCAGTGATTCACAAACTCCTCCTTGAGTGGAAGGCAAAGTGTCTGAAGCAGACCACAGAGAGTGTTGAAGGAGTGTGCCTGCCTATACTTGTTTCTCCTCCAGGGCTGGAATTGTATCTGTGCTGTTGTCTGCTTCATTAAAACCCAAACTGAGGGAGTTGAGGTCAGCCATTGACCGGAGTGTTTCCTCAGCTCCCGAGGAATGTTTACTGAGGTGTGGTGCTTTTCAAAGTCTTTAATAAAAAGTACACCATGTCCTCTGTACCTTTACTTTCTAAATGTATGAGGACACAGTGTTTTTACTTCTTTGTCAGCATTCCAAAACGTTCTTGTCACTGTGAATTCCATGCTATCCTCTGAACATGGACAATAGGACCTGGATCTTTGTAGTACAATACTGTACTCAGGATTTCCAAAACAGACTAACCTAAATCCTAGACGATCCAGAATGAAGGCCCAACAGAGGTGTAAATTGTAATTTTTTTAATCACCATGGAAAAGCACTGTATGATTAAAAATCATGCTTGCCTTCAGGACTCTTTGAATAAAACATGTGAAAGGTGGTATTTCTTCTTTTAAATCTGCTTGATATCATTTTAATATATACTAAAATGACTAGAAGTTTGCTAGATCCCAAAACATTGCATCAGAATGTAAATTATATATGTTTAATGATTTGTTGCCCTAAGACAAGCATTGATATTTTTATTAAGTTCACTATGAAGAGCCAATAATTAATTACAGATAATGTTCTATTATTGCAAAACAACTACCTTGGCACTGGGCTTTTACTACTTGCCAACTAAGAAATTAGAGCAGTATGCTTCACTTAGTGACAACCAACAGAATGCAAAACAGATTTCAAAGAAAAGAGTATTGTATTGTGTGATGGGGTAATAAATTTTCTTAATATAGCTTTTCTGCACAAGTCTGTAACTCCTACCAATTGATTGGGTAGGACTATGAAAACAGGATGCATCAAACATAAATTGAGGGATTGGTCAGTTTCCATTTCTGAGACTGACTATAAGCATGAGTTGCCTTTAAAGCAGCAGCTGAGAGAGAAACGCTGAGGACCTTGAAAGAGCTATCCATGACCTGTCTGAAGTGGCAAAGGTCATGGAGCTGCTGCGACAGAGACTGTGGAACAGAGACTCACAGTAGCAGTGCCAAGACTATGTGATACCTTCTCTTCATCTAGCCCCAAACTGTGGGACTGTGTGACAGACAGCATGACAAATAGGTTACCTTCCTGACCCATGGAGGCAAAGGACAATGTTATGAAGAGACCAAAGAGAGGAGAGACTTGACTGCTGCCTAAGAAGTCCCATGATTGTATTATTACTGTTGCCGATCCTGACTTGTACTGACCGATTGACTTCCCTATAAAATCCCCCTGATTATGAGAGTTTTCTGTAAGTTCTGTTTGGTCTTTGCAATAAATTATAGAATCAGGATGGATGTCAAATAGTGTGGGAAGAAAGGTGTCTGTAGAGAAGGATGCAACATGAAGGCTTGTTCTTAGAGCAGTAGAGAAGCCAGAGGTCAGAAATGGTCTCCCCCCCCCCCCACCATTGTTGCTTATTGGAATTGTTGTCTGTATGGTTGGAAACTGGAAGTTTGTACAGAGAAGAGAAGACTCTCACCTAATCAAAGAAATTTGCAAATAAAATCTTCCTGAATCCTAAAAAACCAAAAAACCAAGCTCACTGTCATTGAGTCGATGACTGTATGAGAAGGTAGAACTGCCCTCTTAAGTTTTCAAGACTGTAGTGGTTTACAGGAGTTGAAAGCCCTTTCTCCTTTGCTCAATCCCGAAGGATATTAAAAAATTCTCAGTTTTGTGAATGAAGTGTGTGTAAGATTTGTCAAGGGTTAACTTGCATCTCTCTCTCTTGCTCTTTCTTTCTCTCTTTATTCAGCAGAATGGACCACAAATAGATTTACGTGTCATTTTTATACATAGGGCTGCCCCATGCACTAGGGCTCAGGTGTCACTGTCAGATGCCAGGGAATCACTTCTGTCTCATAGTGACCCTGTGTACAAAAGAGTGAAACACTGTCTTCTCTGCATTGCTGTTAGTTTGAACCAATTTTTGCTGTCAGTTTATCAATCTATCACATAAAAAATCTCCCTCTTTATTAGTGGCCTTCCACTTTGATGAACCAATTTTTGCTGCCACTTTATCAATCTATCAAGTTAAAAAACCTCCCTCTTTTTAGTGACCTTCCATATGATTCCTCCTGATAGCATGTCCAAAATATGTTAGATGTAGTCCAGCCATACTTGCTTTCAAGGAACATCCTGTAGGTTTATTTCATGAAGGATAGATTTATTGATTGTCTGACAGTTCATAATATAGCTAACATTCTTGACTAAAACCATAATTCAAATGTACAAATCCTCTCCTGGTTTCCCTTCTTCATTTTACAGCTTTTCATATATGCCTGAGGATATTGAAGATACCATGACTTGGGTCTGATGCACTCAAAATGCCATCTTTCCTCTTGTAAAATATAAAAGATCTCATTCTTGCTAGAGTCTTCCAATGTTGTTTGCTTTTTGAGTACTTCCATGGGCATTGATTGTGGATCTAAACAAAATGAAATTCTTGAAAACATCAATATTTTCTCTGTTTCTTTATGATATGATCTCCTGGTCCAGACATGATGATCTTTTTTTTTTTTGTAATCCTTGCAACAAAAATCAGCTCAACTTTGAGGAAGTGGTCTTTCCCAGTTGTATTGTATGTGCTTCCCAACCTGAAGGGCACATCTTCTGGAACCATATTTGTGAGTGCTGCAAGTATATTTATAAGGTTCTCAGTGGCCAATTTCTCAGAAAAGGATTTCCTGTTATTAATGGTTGAAGCAGAGACCTGGTGACATAAGAGTAAGTACTCCACAGCTATCCACAAGAGTATAGCAAATCCACCCAGAGACTCCCCAAATGAAAACTGGTGTCCTGCTCCCTTAAAAATTTTGCCCTAGAAAATCTTACAGATTTATCTCAAATTTAATTAATATGAATCAGTACCTCACAACAAAAATTAAACTCTGGAACCCATTCAATAGAAAGTTGGCAAATACATACTCTGGAAGAATGACTGTGACTGAGGGATTGAAGGCTTTATCATTCAATGAAATATCTTTTTAAATAAAAATTGCTGCACCTTAATTTTTGGAAGTAATACTCAATTGGTGAACCTCAAGTCAATATTTCAAAAAATGGATAATGAATAGATTATAAATCTACCTTATGAAGAAGAACAATTGTAGAATCTCATTAGAATTTGGGATTATACTTTTAGAAATTTATGATACATTTAGAGAATTCAGAAATGTAGCTTGCAATAAAAAATTCTTGTACTTATTTTTAAAGGCAAACCATTGTAAATGACTTTTTTTTTTTTTTGGTTTTTGGGGCATCACTGCTCTCTGGTGGTGGGAGTAGGAGGCCCAGTCCCACTGCTGGAATTGAACCTCCGTCCCAGTGGGCTGCAGTCCCATGCACAACCACTACGCCACCAGGGCTCAGCCCTGTAAATGACTTATTAACAAATAATTAAAAAAAAACTTTATGAAGTTATTATCCTCAAGTTCATTTTACCCATCAGTCATTAACACACTATGGCAATGGTCTAGGGACTGCTAAATGGCCTACAAAAATGATAGAAAGTCAAGAAAATGAGGGCCAGGGAAGGAGAAATCCTTCTGGTCTCTTTTGCCATGAGACCAGAAGAATTGGATGGTGCCTGGCTACCATTAATGAACATTTTGACTCAATGATTCCATAGACGAATCCTATCAAAGGGGAAAAATACAGAGTAGAATTTCAAACTGTCTGAACTCTAAACTCTATGAAGTCAACACCTGAAATTCTTGCTCTGAGATATTCAAGAGGCCATATACAAAAATATATTTCAAAATAAAGTTCAAAATTAAAGAAAGACCAGGCTTATTAGGCTGAGAACGACTGGCCCCTCTAGGTACCTTTCAGCCAAATAATGAGCAAACCTATAACGTGAACAATAACAACAAGCAGATGCCCAGTTCTTGGAACAGTCATTCGTATGAGATCAAAAGAACTGCATTTATCCAGAAATGATGTTTAGAGGGCTGTAAGAGTTCAGCAAAGGCAGGAAGTGGGAATGCTATTATTACAGTGTGTGGATTAAAATTAACATCACACCACAGGCAATTGTAAGACTTATTCAATGGAAAAACAATTTGTCCTGTAAACTTTCACCAGAATCACAATAAAGAGTAAGAAGAAAATAGGAAGCCAATTAATTGAAATCCAAGTATTTGGAAACTAATCGCCTTCCTTTGGGGTATGGGTTACATCTGACGTATATGAACATTTTGGCAGAGCTATCTCTCCCTCAATTCTGCATCCAGCAAACCATCCTCTGACATCTAATTCTTGGAATGTAGGCCAGCAGCTTGCCATCTGACCTGAAGATTTAGGGCTCTTCAGCCCCTGTAATTGCATGAACCAGAAGAAGCCTCCAGTTTGATGCCTGACCCTCAGATTTGAAACTAGCCAGCCTCCACAATTATGGGAGAAACTTCCTTGAAATCTCTCTCTATATACGTACATGGATACAAATACACAAATGCATATATACAAATATAATCACAACTATATCCTGACCACTGTAAAATTATAGAGGAATCCTACAGACCAGTGAATTTATATTAACAGGGATGATACAATTAAGAAAAGAAGAGGGAGAATGATTGAATAGCTCAAAGGATGTAATCACTGCTACTGAATTTTATATGGTGAAACTGCTAAATTGGTATAAGTTTTACTATATGTTTTTTCAAAAACTACAGAAAACTAGAAAAAGTTTAGGGTAGAAAAACTGAGCCAAGAAAACCCTGTGGAGAAGTTTTCTTCTGTCATATATGCTCACTGCGAGTCAGAATCAACTCCATAGCACCTACATATACACACATATATATACACACACATTCACAAAGTATTGGCTGAAAACTACAAAAACAAAGCTGAAAAATGAGAGCTGATAAATACTTAACTCAATTTCCACCAAAAATAGCTTAACGTCAACTGCAATTCTACTCTTTAATTGCATTAGATTAATTCTATTTAATGTGGGGTGTGAATGGATTTTAATTTGCTTGATATATTATACATGTGAAGTGCCCCAAAGTAAGAGTACAAGGGTCTCAAAACAACCCTAAATAACACAAATATGATCAAAATAGAAATCCGCATTGCCTTAGAGGGATAATGACAAAAAGGGGGAGAACGGGGACTGTTAGCATTGAGTACCGACATAGCAGGCCTTGGAGAAAAGAACCCATCCTGGACTCAAGGAGCATTTGCTGAGTTCTTCATTTCTTGTTTTCTGGGTTTAGACACTGCTACATACTGTCTTTTTATTTTGTTTTGTTTGACTTCTAAAAAACAAGTTTTTCCTGGACAAGTATGATGTACACTTCATTGTACACCTTAGTTGGATAATTTAGAAAATCAGTTAGATACTGTTACTCAGGGATGATATCTAATGAATATGTGGTTTTGGCATGGTGGACTTTAAATGTGCATGTGTGTGTGTGTGGTGGGGGGAGACCAGGTTTTGAACAAAGCAAATCAGGCTGAGCTACAACATAGGCAATCCTATGACACAAATATACTGGATGGAACAGTTTAGTTTGAGAAGAAGACTGTACTAAATATCCTCTCCTATTTTCCCTCTTGGAAGAAAATGATTTTATTATCCTCTTATTCTCTACAAAAGACCCCTGGTGACACAATGGTTAAGCATTTCCTGCTAACCCAAGGATTGGTGGTGCACATCCACAGTGCTTCCATGAAAGAAAACTCTGACCATCTGTTCTCTTAAAGACCACTGCTGTAAGGTTCTGTCAGGTTGGGTCCAACTAAGTACAACCTTTTATATTATGGAATGAAAACAACCCTACTCTATGCCATCCTCACGATCAACTTGTGCTTGACTGCATTACTCCATCTCTTGATGGTCTTTCTCTCTTATCAGCTTCTACTTTACCCAATGTAGTATCCTTCTCCAGAGACTAACCACCAAATAGCCTGTCCAGAGTATTTAAGAAGAAGTCTGTCCATATTTTGCTTCTTAGGAGCGGTCTGGCTACATTTCTTTCTAAAGAACTATTCCTTGGTTATTCTCCTGGAAGGCTATAGAATATTTAATGCTGTTTTCCAAGGCTTGCTGTAAAGAAGAAAGTATCTAAGAAGAATCTACAAATAATGCAAAGGTGAAATATTCCCAAAAGCTAATAATGAAGCGGACAAGAGGAGAGTTAGGTCTATTTGAAATCAAAATATTAATGAAGGCACTCACAGTCAAGTAAAGGCAGAGCAAATTTAGAAACAGAAACAATGGAGGGGTTACGATGTTTTAAAAAATGACTTCTGACTGGAATCTGAAATATCCAATAAACATTCTCCAAGGATATCTGCAACAATACCCCTTTCACTTAAAAAAAAACCTGCCTATTTTTAAATACTTGTGCAAGAATATCAACTTACCGATGCTGTAAAAAGGAAGAGGTAACTCTGTAACACGCTACATCATTTTTGGGCCCGGTAATGATCACGGCTTACAAAAATGGAAAACAACAACAAATAAAAAATTAACCCCCAAATCAAAATAAGTAAAACTAAAATCTACTTCCACCACTGTGGGCAAAATTAAAATAGTAATAATGCAGAATCACCCATTATGGTGTGTTCAAAAGAATTCATTTCTTTCTATCCTTTAATAAAGTTATCCACTAACTAAGACAGTCATCACAATATAAGATTACCTTTGTTTCCTAATATTATCAATAAAATGGTTTCAGCTCCAAATGAAAGAAAGATGGAGAATGTCAAGGGCTTCTTAATAAAATCAGAGAAGCATTGACCTAATTTAATGATAGAACAAGAAAGAGTGTAAAAAATCCTATAGTAACATAGAACAAAAGAATTATGGGTTTTTAATTGTTGTTTATTAAAGCATTAAACTGATTTTGTTGCACGGATTAAGCATTAGCTAAAGAAAAATCCTGCATTATTTCATCACTTTGGAATTTTAACTTCCCCATTATGATTTGAAGGGAGTGGACCAGAAACTCCCTTATAATAATGCTGTTTGTTCTCATGATGGGAATTTGAGGGAGGCAGAGACAGAGACATCTAACATGTCACTTCATTTGAAAGCCAAAATAGAAAAACACAGTCTTTTCCCACAAAAGAACACCCTGGAAGAACTGTTCTGTATCTTTACAATGCATTTTAGACTTAGGATCCTGTTGCACTTCAGTTTAATAAGTGTTCCCAACATTCTGTGAGAGGTCAGGTATCAATACAATTTTCACTATTTTGGTGTCTGAGGATATGATATAAAATGTGTTAAGAGATATTTTGGACTAACATCAACCATTTTCGTGTAGTAGAGAGTAAGCTTACTTCCTGTTTAAAAACGGGCAGATGTGATTAGCAACAGCAACAGTAAAATTGACTCATGGTGGTTGATAGGACAGAGTAGAACTTTCCCTCCATGCTTCCAACATTGCAACTATTTAGAAGAGTAGAAACCCTCATCTTTCTTTTGTGTAGTGGCTGGTAGTTTTAAACTTCTGACCTTGAGGTTTGTAGTGCTACATGCAACCCACAATGCAACCATTACGACTTATTTGAATTAAGGCACTATGAACTTTTATTCCAGGACAAAAGGAGTGATGGTTAAGTAGGGACTATTTCAAACGAGCAGTACTAAGGTTGGCCATCTTTGCTATTAGGTGTTATCAAGTGATTCCTGACTTGTGTGCAGCAGAAGAATGATAGAATGAAACATTGTCAAGCTCAACAGCATCTTCACAATTGTTCTATTTGAACCTAACCTTGCAGCCACTGTGACAATCCGTCTCATTGGGGGTTGAGAAAATGGAAGGCAGGTCATATCTGCCTGGTTTCCCTATGGCCATGAATCAGAGGGCAGTCATGCCTCCACCCTTCTTCCTTTACCTATTCCAGCACAAATTCTTCTGTCCACAATGCTCTACTATGTTGGATTCAATAATTCATTACAATAGCCACACAGAACTCATAAGCACGTTAGAATTAAGGAAACTTTGTTAAGGAAACTGAGAGTAGCCAAAAGGAAAGACCCAAACCATTATGATTACAGTCATTGGATTGCTAGTGCCTCTCCTCAGGCAGTGGTCAAGTCTCTCTCTAGTCTGTAGTCTCTGTCACGTGACTCGTTAGCCCTTGCCTCCATGGACAGGAACCTAGCCCACAGCTCAACCTCACAATCTCCTTCTCAGCACTGCTCTTCTGTTCTGCTTCATGGCCTTCTTTCCCTCACTGTCCGTTCTCGACTCTATGCTCTGAGCCAGCATAACCATGACACAACCTTTGGTGCCTCTGGTCTCAGTCTCTACCACTTCAGACAGAGATCTGGAATGTCGTCTTCTTCTGATGATCCTGGGTTTTTTTTTTTTTTATCTTTGTTGCTGTTTCCCAGATAGCTCTTACATGGAGGTGTGGCTTTAGTCTTAACTGACCATACTATCCTACGCCCAAGGAAAGAAAGGGTGTGACCTGACACTGAAACCCTCAACAAAAATCGAGAGTTAATTGCACCCGAATCCTGTCAATCAGTCCAGCTTACACTCCTATTGAGTCTTCATGTAAAATGGAATTCCAGCAACAGGCATAGAGACTAAAATTTGTAGTACATCACATAAGGTATTACAGCAAAAGCTATTATGGCTAGAAGGGTCATATTAAGTAATTGACTACATGTCAAAAGCCATCCTCTTCTCTTTTTTTTTCCTTACCTTCTACTTTACCAAACATAATATCCTTCTTCAGCAAGTAGTCCCTCCTGATATAACACTGGAGTTAGTAAAATAGTTTTGCCGTCCTCTCTTCTAAGGCATATTCCGACGACTGCCGCCAAGAGAGATAAGTTTGTTCTTCTGGCAGTCCATGGTGTCTTCAATATTCTTCTCCAGTAACACAATTCAGATGCAAGATTTCCTGGGACTTCCTTTTTCATTGTCCAGCTCTTCAAGCATGTGAGACTAGACCGCAAGATGCAGGCACACCTTAGTCCTCAAAGTGTCATCTTCTAACCTTTTTAAAGAGGTCCTCTATAGGAGAGTCACTCGAAACTCATGAACAAATATGACTGTTCTTCAGGCTGAGCCCCGGTGGCATAAGTAGTTAAGTGCGGGACTGCGGCCCATGGGCTTAGTGGTTCAAATCCAGCAGTGACTCTCAGGAGCAGCACTGGGTAGCTTCCAGCTACCACCACCAGAGGGCAATGGTGTCCCCAAAAAAACAAACAAACAAACAAACCAAATATGACCATTCTTCAAGGCAACAATGACAAGGTGACCACTTAAGGACCTAAACACCTTATTGTGCTATGAGATTTTCTCATTAGAGTTCCCCACATTTTTCAGGCTCATTTAACCACATTGTGAAAACTCTGCCTAATGCCAAGTGAGAGAAGGCAGTGATGGTTGAGGGAGAGGTCAGCAAACTGACTCAAGAACGTGGCTCTTTTGAGACATCCATGTGGCTGTGGAATGAAATGGAAAAACCATAAAGGATACTATTTAACGAATGGTGATTTTAGTTATTTGTGAACGTATATTTATAACTCTCAGATGATCTTTAATTGTTTTGAGGGACAGGATTGGCTCCTTCATCACAAAAGTTTTCCCCTTCTTGGTCTAGGGTCAACAGCCACAACCCAGTGGAATTATGTGCTCTCTCAATCCAGATGTCGTTTTGTGCGTACAGTCCAAGTGATTCCGAATTGTCGCAATTTTGGGCATCTCTGGACAGAACTGCTCCATGGGGTTCTCTAGACTATAATCTTTACACAAATAGACAACCAGTCCTTTGTCTGCCAGATGTCACTGAATGGATGCAAATCTCCCACCTTTCTGTGATCAGCCACAGGCACAGAAACCCTGCACTCTGCACATGAGAATCTAGACACGGAGAGAGAATTCCCAAGCTCCTGTCCTCATTTGGGTCCTTTTTAAATTAGACTGAAATTGCTACTTCTATTCTTGGCTGTGCATGCTACCTCTACTGTGATTTTGAGTCTGAATGCCATTCCCAGTCACCTCCTTACACTTAAAACCCACTAGCGCTGCAGCATTCATTGTGAATTCATGGTTAAAGACTGTGGTCTCCATTTCAGGAGTCCCGGTGGCATAATGAGTTACCCATTAGGCATCTGACCGCAAAGTAGCAGCTTCCATCAGGGGGGAAAATGAGGCTTTCTCGTTCCATATGGATTTGTAGCTTTGGAACCCCAAAGCAGCAGTTCTCCTCTGCCCGATGGGTTCTTTCCGAGTTGGAGTCAATTCAATGGCAGTGAGTTTGGTTCCTGCTCTTTGGGTCTCCATTCCACATTGAAAACTCACATCAGCAAAGGAACATTTCATCTTTCTAGACCTTTCCAGCAGCTGCAGTCCCTAGCTTCCTGACCTAGGTGGTGTATGATTACCGAAGCTCTTAGATTTCTCTTTCTTGTGCAATCACTTATGGCAATCACCATTTTTTCATCTTCCTTATCACAGATAGAGGAGCCCTGATGGTGCAGTGGTTACATGCTGGATTGTTAAGCACAAGGTTAGTAGTTCAAAACCACCAGGGGAAAAATATGAGGTTTTCTACTCACATAGAGAATTATGGTCTCTGAAAACCCTAAGCGGCAGTTTTTTCCTGTCCTTAGCATGACTATAACTCAGAGTCAACTTGATAAGGCTGTGAATTTGAGAATCACAGATATGAGATAATCATAGAAAAAATTAAAATGCAACATAGCTCTTACTATGTACTTCTCTGATAATTCTCTGATGAGTCTCTACATAGGATAGGCAAATTTCTTACTTTAGTAGGCATGATTCCCTAAAATCTTATTCCAAAGAAACATTCCAACATCATCTTTAAATATCAACATTTTATTATTCTCTCGATATGCCCATGCACCCTAAATTTTACCTAAACAGGACAACTGAAATGATGTTCCTAACTTACTATTAATTTCAATACTTTCATGGTCTCTTTCTCATCTATTTGTCTGTAAAATCTTTATATAGATACATATATAAAGAATTTTACTGGAAGCTCTTATAACTCTTTTAACAATCTTGCATAAATTTAATGAAGCAAATTTGTACCTATGTTGCCACCATCATTTTGAAAACATTTTCTTTCTACTTGAGTCCCTGTCAGCTCCTAATTTTTGCCTCCCTTCCCCATCCTCCCACTTTCCTGAACCCTTGAAAAATTATAAATTATTATAGTTTTAATATCTTACACTACAACTCGCCTTTCTGTTGTTTGTCCCCTGAGCGATGGGGAAGGAGGTGGTGGGCGGTGGCGGGGATTATACATCGATCATTGTGATTGGTTCCTTAGCCCCTCCCCTTGTACTGAGATTAATTAATATCTGGTTACTTCTAGCCTGACTACTAATAACTTTGCCTTCCACCCACTTAACATTGAGGCGTTTTGAGATGGAGACTATGAATCATGATTACCAACATGAATTTTAATTTCAGAAGGAAGCCTGTGTTGAAATTATTTGTTATGGTTCATCTATGCATGGTTTTTATAATTTCCACCAAATGACTGTGTGGGAGCATGCAGATAAATGAAGGCATTAGTCCATTTTTGTCATTCCACTGTGCATAACTTGCGCCATCTCAGGAACAGGAATAGAGTCTCCTGGAGCACATTCAGGAACTCTGTAGGCAGAGGAGCAGCAGAGACAATGGCAGAGACAATGAAAAGGGGGTTACAGCAGCAGAGAACATAGACAGAGAGGCAAGATTCTCAGAATACAGAAAGTGGAATATCTTTAGTCACAGACAACTCTAAAGGAACTATATAGCACTTACTCAAGCAGGACGGAGACCAAGAGGCCCCATAGCTGTGAGAGTGCGGATGTGCTCGCCAGTATGGCTGAGAAGAGGCCCTGTGGGCAAAAGACCTGTATCCTTCTGTTTTCTGATCTTTCTGTGAGTCCTTTGTAGCCATGGCATAAGTTTCTGCACCCAGCAGAGGAATGGTGTGCTACAAGAGATGATTGGTGTCAGAATAGAGTAAGCAAGTCTGGAATCATCATGGGAGTCAGCCTCATCGGAGTTATCTTTGGCCAGAAATGGATTTGGAATCTCCTTCTCCCTACTGATGTTGGAGGGGCTTGCACATGGCTTTCAAGTCATTTCCTGAAGTTCCAGCAGTCCAAGGAAAACACATGTGGATACTGCGTGTATTTACACCAAGAGCTCCCAAGTTAGCCATCATTAACCTCAGATTCCAAAGTTCATGTTAATCAAAGAAAAGTCTCCGTTGAGTGGATTCCAACACACAGTGATCTGATACAACAGAGTAGAACCACTCCTGAGTAACACTTCACAGAGGCTTCCTCCTGCAGAGGGCTTGGCAGGTTCAGATTACAGATTTTTCCATTAGCAGCTGAGTGCTTGAACCACTGAGACATCAGGACTCCCAACATATAGCTGATACCTAGTCAAGGGCCTGGATTCTGAGTTGGGATCAACTCACCAAGAGTTTTAGGAACAATTTTTGACAGGCTTTGCTATTTTGGTCAGGATTTTATGGTTGATATCCAGTTTGGGGACAAGAAAATATTTAAAACCAGAGTAGGATGCTTGCTATTAATTTTCCTATTGAATAGAAAGAACAAATATAAAACAGATGTATAAATGGTCACTTTATGCTTTTTTACAAATAGTTGTCTAACTGTATCCCATAGACATGGTGAAGTTCATATAAAAACCTAAATTTTTCCTAGTGTTAAAGGGTAGTCAAAACCAACACTATTTTTCTTTAAAATAGAAAGTTAATATTGGGAGCCCAATATTAGCCAAGAGAAGAATGTATAGCAAGTCCGAAGGAGGCTGTTGATTAGGGTAGATGACAATTCGACCCTAACATACTCCTAGCCACATTTGACACATTCAAAATCTGAAGTTCTTGGAAGTCCATCAAAGTGAAAACCAAGACTCATTTCAGAATGAGCAATATTTCCCATGCCATATGCCCTGGCATTCCCTCAGAATTACAACTAATATTGCTAGGCATGAAGGGAATCAAGGGTAAATTTACTGTGTGGGTATACAAGAGTACTAGCTAGTACTTAACTTCTGATGTCAAGGGCAAGGATTTCACAGTGTGTGTATCTGGTGCCTTACTTTGCTTTATTTGACACATGTGTATTTGGAAGGGAAATAATCTTTGTTTTCTTAATTTGTTTCATATGAAATATTTCTTTAAAATAAAGACGTTTGTCCTCTTTTAGCAGCCTCAGTTAACTCAGTTTCTTTAATGAGTTCTTTAGCCTCAAGCTGGACTAATTCTGAGCCAAAGAAGAAGGAAACACACTGCCAGTTCAAAAGAAATAGTCTCCTTTTAAGGACTTGTTTATGCCCCGAAAGTAACTTGAATGCACTCTGATGGCTTAGGGGTCACAAAGTGAGCTGATAACCTCAGGACTGGCATTTTAACCCACCAGCCACTCTGAAAGAAAGATTTACACCCTCATAAACCCAGAGGGACAATTTCCCCCTGTTCCCTTGAGTCCGAATGAGTTGGAATCCACTCCGGGGGAGTGGACTCCGGCAGCGATGGCAACAATGCAGTTGTTCCACCTAAATCCAATCAGGAATCTAGTAATTCCTAGACCGTGCAATTCATTCTGCCTTTTTATGACCAAGGTAGCCTGGTGACACCGAAGGGCTTAACATTGGGCTCCTCAGCTGCTCAGGAGAAAGAGGTAGCATCCACTTCCTTGAAGACTGCAGTGGGAGGAACCCTATAAAGAAATTCTACTCTGTCCTGCATGCTTGCCAGGAGTCAGAATGGACTTAATAGAAGCAGGCTTGATTTATTATTAATATTTTAATATTTATGACCAATAATCAATGGACTTTTCATTTCAATGGAGTTTTCATTTAAGGGCTTTGGTGCTAATCAGAAATATGACTTAGAAGTTCTTTTGTGTAAATAGGAGAGGTAATCATGTCTTTTCCACATAATATTGGGCCTCACTTCTCAAGGAATGAAAAATAATGACAGTAATGATGATTCACAGTTTCCTCTTCACCTGTCAACATCTGGCCTTTGTTTTTTCTGCAGAGCTTAGGCACTCCCAGACTGACATTGTTCCACCCACAAAAATACTATCGAACATCTCTTTTAGCCTTAAACTATGATATTATTTACACACTTGACGTGCTTTTATGTTCACATTGAGACCATGAGTACCCTGTAAAGGTTTTTTAAACACGATGAGTGATATTCTGAATGCTATCCTTTTATTCTGGGAATGACTAAGCATAAACATCTCAGATGTATAGTGCATTATGGTAAAAAATGGCAGTCTTCAAGTCTTTATCCTACTACATCAGTAGCATGAAATAGAAGGGAATATTTCTCTTCTTTCTTTCTTCAGATTGATCCCCATCCCACCACCTGCCGTGTGCTCACCTGGGCCCCAGGCTCTATTCTAACCTGGTTTTATTTTTGCAATATCACTATTCTGTGCAGGGCATAAAAGAAAGTAAAATATACTAGTCTTTGAATCCTGGTATTGAACAATACCCTTGAAAGGGAATTGCTTAGGGAAGGGAGAAACCAAACCATTTGGAGTTTGGGGACATAAATGATATAGATTGTTATCTCTTGGTATCCACAGAGATTGATTTCAGGAATGCCTCTGATACCAAGTGCAGATGTCCCAATCCATTATATAAAATAGTCACCTCATTTACATGCGAAAGCTAGACAAAGACAATGGAACCCTTAAGAGTTTATGCATTTGAATTACACGGTTGACAAAGAATGATGAATATACGAGGGACTGCCGGAAGAGCAAGCAACCCTATCTTGGACAATATACACCCAGAAAGTTCCCTAGAAGTGAGACTGAGGAAATTCTGTCTTACTTACTTTGGAGATACTATCAGAATGGACCAATCCCTGGAGAAGGACAACATGCCTAATAAAGTAAAGGGTCAGGGGAAGAAAAAAAGTAGAAGACTAAGAAGATGCTTACTGAGAAGAAATGACACAATGACTGCAATAATAGTCTCCAACATATCTGCGATGGTGCAGGACTGTGTTATATTTTATTCTATTATGCAGAGGAGCTCTGTGAGCGGCAACTAACTCAATGGCATCTAATAACAACAGTGGTGCCAAATAAATTCAGCAGATCTTCTAGATGAGAGGTTCTCAGCCTGTGGGTCGGAACACCTTTGTGGATTGAATGGCCCTTTCAAAGAGGTCACCTGATTCATAAGAGCAGCAAAATTATAGTTATAAAGTAGCAATGAAAATAATTTTATGGTTTGGGGTGAGGGTCACCATAACATGAGGAACTGTATTAAAGAATCACAGAATTAGAAAGATTGAGAAGCGCTGTTCTAGATTGAGATAGAGAGAAGGGCTGGTGAGCTACCAAGAAGCCAGTGAGCAGAGCACATGTGTCAACTAGACTAGTCCGTATTTTCTTCCATTGTGCTGAGGATTGCCAGGAGTCAAAGGTAGCTAATCGGATGGACTTTGTATTGACCATCACATCTTCAGTATGACAAGTCCTCACACTTGCATATGAAAATGTTCTTGTGATGCCCCCCCTCCAAAAAATGTTCTTATGTGATTGTAGGGAACAAGGGAGAAAAGGGGAGCTACCTGAAGATTTCACCAAAGATAAAGTTATGCTCATGCCTTTCCCAGTTTCACTATTTATAGGCTCAAATAATCCTCCCTTGAGCAATATTCATCTAAAATGCACAGAATTAATGTCAGATGTGAAGAGATAGCGTATATTTTTAAATGCTTGAGGGGAATATGGCAGGGATCCCTTCAAGAGAGCAGTGTATTCTACAGGGATGTCTACCAAAGCACCTGGATCTGTTTTTGAGGTCTTGTGCCTTGCGGCTATTTGCAGAAGAAAGTGACTCTGACCTCCTTGGCCAGACATACACGCGGCATTTCAATTCCTGTATCATGTGGACGATGATGAGCCCCACCTGCCAGGAGCGAGAGCCTAAACAGGATGGCCAGACACCCCGAGAAAATAATCAAGATAGGAAAATATGCCCTCGTCAGCTTCTGACAAAGCCATAGACTAAATAGAAATTTCCCGTTCTAGAAATGAAATGTGTGCAGAAATCCTGGTGAGTGACATCCAGTGTAATATTCACCCAAGATGAGAGTTATTTGCAAACCAACTTTGGAAGAAAGACTCCACAATGCAGAACAAATTCCCCGAATTGAGATAACTGCAGGAGAGCTCTCCTGAGGTGCGATAGGACACATGATAGCACAATTGCACGTGGCACTACATGAGAAAAATGATCTGCTATGCACAGCCACAAAGTGGTCATTTTGCAAGTAAAGGAAATATGGGAAATTCCCAAATCAATCAGTTCTTATGTTAGCCACAGAAACCCTGAAACACTATCAGACGGAGGTCTAAAGACACAGGAGAAACCCAGAGGCTTTGAGAAAATTGACATTTGAGATGGGCATGTTTGTTCACCCTTTCAAGATGTGCAGGTCTTCATTTATCAATTGATGTGACAGACCCTCCGACTTCTCAGCACTGGTGAGATTGTGGAGGGGCTCCAGGGGCTCCACCTACCACTGAGCTGCATACTGCAAGATCAGCAGCTCAAACACACCAGTTACTTTGTGAGGGCAAGGCGGGCAGCCTGCTTCTGTAAACAACATCCGTTGTCATTGGTTTCTGCTCACAAGGACGCTGCAGAACAGAGTGAAGCAGCCTTGTGGGGTTTCTGAGGTTTCAAACTGCTAACCCTGCACATCACCGCCCAAGGTATAAGCGCCGCACAAGCTAATAGTGTAACAATTAAGCATTCCGCTACTAACCCAGAGGTTGGAGGTACATACCCACCAGCTTCTCCATGGATTTAAAGACCTAGGGATCATCTCTGGTAAAGATTTCATTCTATGAAACCTTTGGGGCAGGTTCACTTTGTCACGTGGGGCTGTTATGTATGAGAATCAACTCAACACCATACACTGCCACCAAAGGAGGAGACAGACTTCAAACCCCTATTGAGACTCAGTATCACAAACCGTTTCCCATGTGTACTCTATTCTTTACACCAGGCTGACAATAAACAAAGCACTTCAAATTACCCTCTACTCCACGTTGACTGCAACATCTCACTTGAGTGATTTTAATATGTTTGCTGCTGCTTTTCTGATATTTAAATGAAACAGGCTACTTTTAAAGGAGGTTTTGAACCTATTGCTAAGATCATTTATTTCTTCTGTGGCTTATGCTATCTGTACTTTTTAAGGAAACAAAGGTCGGGTGTAGGATCCCAGAATTTCTGGTCTACAAATAAAATTATCAGCCATGTATCTTAATAATACTGCTCACATATAACTCACAGCCAGGACGTGGCAGATTCTTGTCTCTGGGCTCTACGCCCAGTGCTCTTTCTGTCATCAAAGGTAATGGAGTTCCACATGAGTCACTCATGTTTGCCTTTGTTCTCATCTCTTTTCATAACAAATCTCTGCCCTGATATTTCCTTCTTCCTACCCAGCCCCCAAGCTTATCCTACAACTAGTACAGTTATAAAATTGTCTACCATACAGTTTTTCTTTTAAAAATCATTTTATTGGGGGCTTGTATAACACTTATCACTATCCATCCATTTTGTCAAGCACATTTGTTCATGGGTTGCCATCATTATTTCCAAAACATTTTCTTTCTACTTGAGCCCTTGGTATCAGCTCCTCATTTTCCCCTGCCCTCTCTTCCTTCCCCCACCCCAACCCTTGACAATTTATAATTTTTTCATGTCTTACATTGTCTGATGTCTCCCTTCATCTCCTTTTCTGTTGTCCATCCCCCTAGGAGGGGTTATATGTAGATCATTGTGATCTATTCCCGCTTTTTACCCCACCTTTCCATTACTCTCCTCGTATCACTACTCTCATTAATTGTCCTGAGGGGTTCATCTGTCCTGGATTCCCAGTGCTTTCCGCTCTTAGCTGTACCAGTGTATATTCTCTGTCCTAGCTGAATTTATGAACTAGAATTGGGATCTTGATAGTGATTGTGGAGGAGGAAGCATTTAAAAACTAGAGGAAACTTGTATGTTTCATTATTGCTATACTACACCCTGACTGGCTTGTCTCCTTCCCTCGACCCTTCTATGAGGGGATGTCAAATTGCTTACAGATGGACTTTAGGTCCCCACTCTGTACTTCTCATTCACAATGATATGATCTTTTTGTTCTTTGATGTCTGATAGCTGATCCTATCCACACCTCATGATTACACAGGCTGCTGTGTTTCTTCCATGTGAGCTTTGTTGCTTCCCAGTTAGATGGCCACTTGTTTATCCTCAACCCTATAAGAACCTAGATGCTATATCTTTTGATAACCAGGCACTATCAACTTTCTTCACCACAGTTGCCTATGCACCCACTGTGTCTTGAGCAGTCATGTAGGGAAGGTGAGCATCATGGAATGACAGTTTGATAGAATAAAATATTCTCGCATTGAGGGAGTACTTGGTACTGCACATTTTTATGACACCATGATAATTGTATATGTCCTAATAGTCTAAACATGAATTCTGGAGTCTTAAAGACCACTAGCATAGTCACTCACTAATCTTGATCCTTAAAAACAGAGAGAATGATAATCATACATCCTTTTAAGAAGATCCAATGAGATTATCCATGCATATATTGAAATCAGTGCCTAATTAAAGAAATACATGTGACAGTATTATAATTTGTTGATATTATTGATCTATTTATACATCTCAACACTCCCAATTTAAACCAACTCCTTTGAATTGATATTTAGTCACTTTTATACTATCTTGAACATTATACTATTTTAATATTGGCCAAAGCACTTTTATGTATAGTATTTATTAGATATACTCAAAAGTTTGGTAAGGTGAGATCCCAGGAATACATAAGGTTCTTCTCTTCTTTCTAAAAATGTTTTCTTTTATTAAAGTATTGAAAGAGGAAGCTTAGGAAAGATTCTCAAGCTCATGAAAAAGTAAAAACAAGTTACTGATTGATTCAGTCCTTAGGGATTTGCCACTATAAGTTGGATGACTCAACAGAGCGAGTTTGGAGCTGAAGTTTCTCTCTGTTGTGCCCCAGCATGAAGAAAAGATGCTTTTCATTATATCAAGGCTTTGACCAGATTAAAAGGGTATGGAACACTTCTCCCTATTTTTTTCACAACTGCTATCTACTCACAAAAATCTTATCTTGAATTTGACTACATGACATTAAATAACATCTTGAAAATTCTGACCCAGTCAAGGTGTCTTAAAACCTAACTCTCACCACAGCCAAGTTCACAATTATTGTGCCACCAGTATCCCTTCTCAGGAGTCCCAGAGACCATGCTGCTGTAATACCACAAGTTCACAAGTTCGAAATCACCTGAGGCCCCACAGGAGGAAGATGAAGCTTTCTACTCCTCTACAGTCTCAGGAGCCCAAAGGGACAGTTTTACCCTGTCTTACCAGGTGAGTAGGAGTCCATTTGGCCTACTAGTTATGCATTGGACTATGATCTGCAAGGGCAGTAGCTTGAAACTACAAGCCTCATCATGGGAGAAAGATAGGATTTTCTACTCCAAGGAAGACAGGGATTTCAACGCCTCTTAAACAGTTAAGCTCTCAGAAATTCACAGGGGCAGTTCTCCTCTGTCCTATAGGGTGACTTTGAGTCAGAATGGACTTGAAGGACAGTGAGAGGTGCAGGAAGTGAGGGTTCTTATGGGTCACCATTGAGTCAATGGATGGCACTGAGAATACCACGGAAACATATTTTCCGTATTTCATCTTTGTTGCATGAACTTCCATTTCCCACAGAAAGGCACTCATGGACAATGAGATAGGAAGAGTTAGGGAGAGTTTTACTGTTATTCTCATAACTGGCAAGGCCTTGTTTCCTTCATTTGTGACCAAAGACCTCAGACTAAGGAGATGGAGAGTTCTACTCAGCCAAACATTCGTTGATGCTATGTAGTTCTATACTAGCATGAAATAACAATTTACAATGTTGTCTTTTGCTTGCTTGGGGTGGGGGGGAGGCTTGTTGTTTGGAATCTTGGTTTTGCTGTAGTGGTGGTAGTATCCTTGGAAATAAGCAACACTATATTCAGGAGACTCCTCCTCTGTACCTTTAAACAGGCCCGACAGAATGTGTCCATTCACAAAGCTCTGAGAAACATTTGCCTTAAAATAATATCTCCCAGAACCAGAATGAAAGTTAAAATACAATTGAGAGAGAGAGCCTGGGAATAGTCCCAGAGCCCTCTCACAGGCTTTCACATTATCTTTCAAAGTGGCCCAAGTTCTATTTATTCTTCAAGCATGGAAATAACTCTAGCATATTTCTGTAACAGCTCAATAGAGTGTCTTTTGGACTTCGCCATGTATGGTTTCAATCCGACAACTCCCATTTTTGTATCCCATGCTGTTCAGCAGTAGGTTCTCACGGGCCTGCATAGTCACACCCCCTGTGAGGCTTAGGGATGCTTGCTGGGAAGATGCAATCATGTGAGGCACTTATTCTTAACTCAGCACTGCAATGTGGCATAGCTTCTGCGGCCTGTTCTAAATAGGGTCTGATGCCTATCGTGCTAGCTCATTGGGAAAGAATGCTAACTGTCCCAGGAATGAACTACTCAGGGAGGTTGTCCTCCTTGGTAAGAGCTATTTTATGTTCAATGACCAACGTTTCCTCCAGACAGAAAGAAAGTCTGGCATTTTTACCCTCTGAGTCTCTCCATCTTTGGAATGGTGTGATGTTTCATATGAGAAGAGAAAGAGAAGAAGAGAATGGGGAGATTCCACTGGAAGCAAAACTGTGCTGAAGGGCCCGTCCACCTTAGGTCACCTCTAAGGGAGCACTTCTGATCGAGACCGAATCTGCAGGAGTAGCGTTCATAGAAAGGCCTGTTCAGAAGGACATCCAGAAAGGCAACCACATGAGTATTTAAAACACTTTCACAAAGATACCATGTGGAGGATATAAACTTTACTAAAGTGGCATGGTCTTTTTCTTCCATACAAGGAGATGAATGTGAGACATGTGAGTCTCCCAAAAATAATCAACTTTGCATTGAAGATTATAACTTGTGACTCAAAAACCTGCAAACTCACTGCCCTCAAGTTGATTCTGACTCAGGTGACCCTGTAAGACAGAGTAGAATTGCCCCTGTGAGTTTCCCAGGTGTAACTTGGACGAGGGAGTGGAAAACCTTGTCTTTCTTCCATGCAGCACCTGGTAGTTTTGAACTACTCACTTTGTGCTTTACCCATGTGAAGGCAGCCATACCGATAAACTCTTCTTGTTTTCCAGCAAACTGTCAATAATTTGTCAAGGTGATAGTGAGGCTTCCATTTCTACATTTAGAAATGCTCCACATTCCAGCCACAAGATAAGGAGAAGGCAGGTGATAATGATTTCTGTTTCTTGATTAAGTTAACTAAATAGGGTTTCCATGCCTTTCATAGCTGCAGGGCTTGCTTTCCTCAAATCCCTGCAATGGGAATGTCCAGTTTTTGTGCAGGCTGCACCCTTTTCCTGAGCTGAGTATCTAGGATTGCAGTTCCAAAGCTGAATGCTATTCTGGACCTAAGGTTTGACCTATTCTTGACTCTTTGAAGAATCTAGACTAGAGAATATTTTTTTAGAGCTAGTAATGGATTGGGGAATGACTTGGACACACAAATTTGGGTTATATCATATGTGCTTTGGGAAATTTTGGTAAGTAGTTTGGGGCTTTTATTTAGTTCATAGGAATAGGACAAATTAGAGTTTCAATTGAGACCAATAGGCCAGTGGCAATAAAGTATATCTTTTAGCTATGATATGTAGCCAGTGACATTTTTCTGGACATCAGAGAGGCTGATTTTTGTTCCTTGGCAATGGGTGAGTTTCCCATGACCCTATCAATCTTGCAGTGTATACCCAGAAGGCTACCTTCCCCTTGGACAATTAACCATCTCACCACAATGCTCAGGGGAAATAGGAACTTTAATTAATCACCAAGAGAGTAATTAATCACATGTTTTTTTTTTTAATCACATGTTCTTGATGTGAACTCGGGTACATATAAAATCTGAGACTTGGAACTTAAAAGAGAAGCTATCTTGGACCACTTGTTTTTTAAAAAGTGCAAAGAAAATTTAAAGAGCAGAATGATTAGAAAACACAAATTCAAGGATGAATTTTGTGGTTGTCCAGGACCACACTTAAGGCTCAGCCTGCCTTGAAAATGTCCATATACTTAAGAAAAATATGGAATTCTAGGTCATTACTGCATTTCCTTTGTCACTTGAGGCAAGGTTAATTTAAAATTTGAACAACTGCTGTACATTTCAAATCAAGAAGATAGACCTTTCTGTGATATCACCCTCTAATGTGATACCACACAATAAGGGAGATAAGAAAATTTAGCATACCAAAGTCAATACCTTGTGAATAATATACACGTTTTCCTAATTCAGATTAAAATAGCCCAACTGATTAACAGTGGATTTCCTTGCTTATGACCAAATCATAAGGTTAAAATAAAATCTGGTTTAATATGTTTTTTCATCTCAGAAATATAAGCATTTTAAATCAAGGTAACTGTATATATAGGCTAGGCTTGAGCCAGTATAAAGTAGACAAAAGTTAGAAAATTGATAGTAGAATTAGAACCACACCAACCCTCCACTTACTTTATACTGGAAAATGAGGAGCTTTGATCTTAGTTTGGATTAAAAACCACCATCACAGGTCCTATTTCCCTTTTCTTTACAACTTAAACATTTTAAAACCTAGTTCAGCAGTTTTACATCTGCTCTTGCTCCTGGAAAAGTGCTGCTTCAGGCATCCATGTTACCATCCAGCTCACTGTTCGTGGCCCTTCTTAGCTCTGTGTGCAAAGTCGGGAGGCTTAGTCACTTCAGTAAGAATATCTTTAGTATCCTCCTTCCTTATCCCTTTCTTTGTGGCCAGGTAGTTTCCTTACTTTGATCTCCCTCTAGATAGTAGCATTGTTAAGGCCTTCAAATCACCAACCGTGCTCTGTGCATGCTGAGAAGGAAGCCATACCAAGAGCATCGTCATCATAATAATAGTAACACTTCCAAAAGCTCTCCCTCCTTTTTTTCCTTTGATATCTGGTGGCCAGTGTTGAGTAAAATTCCAAATAATAAGGCACAATTTCCTTTCAGAGACCATTTTAACTAAGACAGAGTAGGTTACAAAAAGGACTTTGACAAGTGATCAAAATTATCAGAGAAGATCACAACAAGAGACAAATGTTATGTAGCACTTTATCCAGTGCTGGGAGGTGGCAAGGTCAACACTCTCATTGGCCTTCAGGGAGTTCTGTTTAGGCTGAAAACAACTTGTAGATGGAAGGATTGGGACCTCTTGATACTGTAATATCTACTTTCCAAAAACCCAAACTCACTGCCATCGAATCCATGCTGACTCCTAGTGACTGCGTTGTGGGTTTCTGAGTCTGAAACTGTGCAGAGGAGTGAAAGGCCCAGTCTTGCTCATGGAGCTGCCCTGGCTTCAGACCGCCAACCGTGGGGATCGCAGTCAATGCACGACCACTACACCAAATATGTGCTTTGGAACCCAGGAAAAAGTGGCATGGGATTGGTTTGTTAAATGTCCTCCGAGTGAGGTACCTGATGGAGGAAGCATGTGAGGTGGACTCTGCAGTGGGCAGAAGCTGGATGTGACATGTAAAGGGACTGGGGAGGAGCTTGCCAGAGGCAGGTTGGCTGACACACATAGAAGGGAGTACTCCTTTAGATGGAGTAAGGCTGCATGCTGAAAAGCGGAAAGATGATAGATTGGGAGCCTAGAGTAGAGTTAGAGCTTGGAGTACCTAAAACCTGATCTATGATAAGTGATGTGGGGCTAATTATGTTCTCTCTAATCTGATTTAGACCATACATAACCAAAACGTTTCGAATTCATCAGCATGGCATAAATTCTGACCCTTACTTATCCTACAGATGGTGTAGCTCTGCCCCCGTGGGTTCCTGAGACTAACTTTTGACAGGAGAAAGATTCATTTTTCTCTCACATTGCTGGTTGGTCATTTAAACTGCTGGCCCACTAGAAAGCAGGCTAAGGTCTACCCGAGTATCCGACCAGAACTCCTAGGACATAAGTAGGAAAAAACAGTTTGAAAGCATTTTATAGGACTTTTCAAAGTGCTCCTTAAGTTGAAGTACTCTCTGCAAAATGTTCTAAAATTAGTTCTTATTTATAGCTAAGTTATATATTATAGTACATGTCCTAATTCTAGGTTATATATAATATAGTATAAGTTTAATAATAATATCATTCACAACTAAAGTGTAAATAAGGAACCATCGCAGAATATTTCTCAGAATAATATAACTTAGTACTTTCATTTTTACTAATAAGCAGGATGTGCTTTGCTTAAGCCAATATCTTATTCTTATAGCCTATATTATGCTGGGCAATAGGATAGGAGGAATCCCTGGGTAGTGAAACACAG
This sequence comes from Nesogale talazaci, assembly GCA_004026705.1. Classification (NCBI taxonomy): domain Eukaryota; kingdom Metazoa; phylum Chordata; class Mammalia; order Afrosoricida; family Tenrecidae; genus Nesogale; species Nesogale talazaci. Next base: position 42,748 of record PVJH01008266.1, read on the forward strand.
TTTAGCATGTGGCTGGTCACTGGAAGCTTGGAGATTAGAGATAGGAGTCCCCACTCGGAAATAAGGCCTGGTGATCTGCTTTCCAAAACCAACCACTGCGAGTCCAATGAAGAATTTCCCCCTGACACACCTGGGGTCATCATGAGTCAAAACCAACTTGCCAGCAACTGATTTGTTTTGGTTTTAATAGTGTAAGCTTTCTTACAGTGCTCCCTTACACTGCTTTAGAATTACTCTATTCCTAGTGCTTGTAGAGGTCACATCTACATCTAGACTCAAAGCAAGCATTTTTTCTACTCTCTTTCATGCATCCATTTATCCCACATTGGGCCAGACCTTCATCCAGCCCCTGTCTGAGACCAGCTATACGCTTTCTGTGGTTGATTGAATGGAGTGACCTGTGAAGGCAGAGAATCATGCCAACAGCTTCCCAGCTTCACAAATTATCTGACTACTGTTTTATTGGCATATGCTTCTCATATCATACATTTTAATCATTTGATCAGATTAAGATTTGTGTACTCATTCATCACAATTAATTTCAAACATTTTCTTCTCCTTTTCATTACTGTTAGCTCCCCATTTCTCCACCTCCTCCCCTGCCATGCCCCTAGTCAAATATCAGTGCAGTTACTATCTCTAAGGATCAATCTGCCCTGGATTTCATATACAGAAAATTATACAAAGCACAACACAAAGCAAATTCTTGTTGAAGGATTCAAATTCTTCCACTAGAAGTAAACCCATAGGCTTGAATTAAGATGCCTAGTGAGATAAATGCTTAGAGACTCATTCACATCAAATTAAAGTGAAATCCATCATCTACAGTATGAAAACAGGTATTAAATTCCTCTCTATTTTTACAAGAGGTGGAGGTTGGAAAACAATTGGTGATAGGACTCCAAGAAAGGTCAAGAACGTGGAAGCAAAGGACTTTGAAAGGGGAATACCAATTTCATCAACTTCATACTTTGTTTTGAAATTAATTGTGTGTGTAAGCTAAGTCTGTTTGTGAAAGCTAAGCACTGTGTGCTGCTGGAGTCCCACCCATTAAGTTAGGATCATGTCATATGACAGAAGTCAACTTTTCCACCCTTGATTACAATAATTTCCTTTGAATGTTCACAAAGGAATGTTGTGAACAATAGTCTTCTAGACAAAGACCAGTGTTTTTAAAGGAAGAGTACTTGGTTCTAAAACATTCCGTTCACAAGTTGTGTGAGCTTAACAATGTAACTTAAGCACACTGTTCCCACATTCTTTTCCCTGTAAAAAGAGTTAAGGAATAGTGTATAATTTTGAGTATCACTTTGGTTTTGAAAAGAGATAATACCATAATGAGGGGATCCTTGTGCACAACAAGCTTCACATGCAGCTCAGTTATGTGTGAGTACAGATAGACAAGAAAAACAAATTCATAGTACACATATATTTATAAGGAAGAGTTTAATATACAAGAGCAATTGAATATTGAGAAACCATCCCAACTCAGTCCAGAAGTCCAGATGTCCAATATTAGCCCATATTTCCAATACCAATCAATAAATTCCTTTTCAGATTCATGAAACATATTCAATGATGTCTAATGCAGGAAGATCACAGGCCAGTGGGTGGGAAGTCTTGTGGATACAGTGGCATTGCAAACATCTCAGCACTATCAGGGATCTGTCTCCACATGACTTCTCAAGTTCCCAGGGTTTGAGCACAGTTCCATGTGCTTTGTTAGCTTCAATATCTTCCAGGGAGTGAGCAGAGAGAGAGAGAGAGAGAGAGTGTCCTACCTCCAAGCAGGAACACAGGAGTTCCCTAAATCCTGGGGAGAAGGCCGCATTGGGTATTATCTGATTGACAAGCTTAACTCCACTCCTTTCCTCTTAATCCTCTCAAATTGACAAGTGATTATATAACTATCACAAGTTATTATTTTCCCTGCAGACCTGAGGACATCATCCAAATTTACTGAATGTGCTTACTTGAGATAAAATAAGGCATGATCTCTTGAAAAAGAAAATGGGACAACTTGGTAGGAAAATTAGACAATTGCACAATGTTCTGTGGGCTATTCTAAAGTAATTTTTCACATATACAAGGGCCCTGGCCATGGTATCATCAATAGTTAGATGTGGAAAATGGACTGATATGCTAGGAATCTCTCTTTAAGACTTCAAAACATAGCTTCTTGACTGTGGTAATGATTGCTCAACTGTTCTTAATGTGACTGAGTGACTGAAGAGTATGGCACGTGAATCATATACCAATAAAACTATTTTAAAAATAAAATACCTTAGTAGTGGAAGAAATGCAGCACCTAAGGTGTTGAGTAAAAGGTGCTCTGTTGGCATGGTGGATTGCACATTTGATTGCTAACCACGATGTCAGTGGTTCGAAACCACCAGGCATTGCTCAGGTGAAAGACAAGGGATGCTGCTTCCATAAAAATGTGCAACCCTGGAAACCCACATGGGCAGTTCTACCCTGTCCGGTAGGGTCACTGTGTGTCAGCACAGACTCAATGACAGTGAGGTTTGTTTGAAAGGCTGTTGAATTGGCATATAGCCCAAAGGTACCCAGGACAAATCAAAATTTTTTCGGTGCCTTCTTTTCACCTATTTTTCCTTTTACAGCAAAATAAATGTGCTTAAATATCGAGAGCATCCACACAAAGGAATGCTAAAGAGAGGATGCCAAGGAAGTTTCACTTTGCTCTTCCTCGAGTCTCACCAATGGCAACCTGGCATGGGCTGCTGTAGAATCCATCACTTCAACTTGTAAAGCATGATAATAGGGGATAAGAACCAAATTCTAGTGATAAAATTGCTGCTGAAATATATGACACAAAGTTTTTTAAAACAGGACTGGCAGTGGGATAGATAAACTGAATATTTCAGTTATCTGTGAATATTCACATGCATCAACAATTCGCAATGAATTATGTCATGCTGTATATGTTTCATTTGTATAATGATATTGAAATTTTTTATTCAGAAACTATATCTGACTCTGAAGAACATTTGGACTCCAAACTGTATTCTATTAGTGTATTGCCTGTTCATATGAAAGCTTTCAAGTTTTTGTATAAAGAGCATTTGGGGTTTTGAGTTTATGCATTTGCTGCTGATCATCTGATCAGTAGTTGGAAACCACCAGCAAGCTCCATGTGAGAAAGTCAAGCCTTTCCACTCCTGTAAAAAGTGTGAGACTTGGGAATTCCCAGGGGCAGTTCTACCCTGTCCTATCCTACTGCTGTAAGTTAGGGTTGACTCAATGGCAGTGGGTTTGGGTTTTGTTGTTTTTTTAATATATGGTCTTCTATTTCTTCGTATATTTAGTAGATTATTTAGGGTATGGAAAAGACAAGAGGATATAAAAAACACCGAAACAAAATAAGTAAATATCAAATGCTAGTTAAGCTTTGACATTCTTCTAGAAATCAGAAAGAGAGCAACAGTGAGTCAACAACAATATAAAACTCCAACTGGCACTCCACAAACAGAAAAATAACTCCTTAGTAAAGCAGTGGTTGGGGTTAGTTATTCACTTAGCTGTGCGTTTATCTAGCTGCTTCATGCATCTTTGGCACACTTCCTAAGGAGAACACTTAAGTGTCCACTCAGAGGAGTAAAATGACCCCATTCCCCGCCCCCCCTCCCCCATTCATGGTGGCATTCTGCTAGATGTGCAGTATCTCTCTTTAAACACATTAATGTTCTTGGCTTGTTACCATAAGTCATTTCGAAATACAAAAATGGAAAAGTTTAATTACAGAGAAGTTCAATCCTGGATATCTTTCTGGCAGTGACACAAAGATAAAAAAACTCTCTCTCCAAGGAAACCAAATACAACACGGAAATTCTAATTCAATCACATGAGTTACATGGATACAAGCAACACAGTTTGGGTCCTGGACATTTATTTTTTACACCTTTAAAAAAAAGTCTTATATTTTAGGGAAATGCCAACTGTGCTTTTAAAATTCATCCACAAGTTAAAATGAAGTAGAATTAAGTCATCCAAAAATAACTATATGAAAAAATGAATAAACAAAATAACTATGGACTTCTGGATAAACATGTTGAGTTGAGCACATAAGGTTATCATCTTTCTAACCCAAACTCCTCTAACACAGCAATGGTGGAATATAAAAAGCCAGAAACAAGTGAAGATAAAAAAAGGAAAGGAGACCAAATATTTTTTCTTTAAATTAAGCAACCTTCCAATTCCAGACAATTAATTTAGAAAACCCTGTTTTCTCTCACAAAACAAACAACAACAAAACTCATGGTTATTGGGCTGATTCTGACTCAAACAGCATCATAGCACAGAGTAGAACTTCATCAGTGGGTTTCTGAGATGGCAATACTCTTTGAAGGCCTAGACAATCTTATCTTTCTTCTACAGAGCAACCGGGGCTTTAGACTGCTGACCTCTTGATGAGAGGTCACGAGGTCTTTATTACAGCCCACGAGGTCACCAGCACGCCTCCTTCTGCTCATGATTTGGTTAAATCAACCAGGAAATTCTATTCACTACACTTCCAACACTTATACAAAATAGAGCCTTTTTTAAATTGAGAGTTAGCACATATCATTCCATGTGAGTTCCATCACATCAAGCAGTACTGTACTATCAGTTTCCAAATATTCTTTTCCTTCCTAGACTCCTTGACATCATCTTCCTTTTACCCAGCCCTCTACCATTACCACTGTCCCTCACTCAGAACCCCCTGTTCTACTTGCTGTCCCTATAGGTTCATCAATCCTGGACTTCATATACCAGAAAACAGAAAAACATATAACACAAATTCAAGAAGGTTACCCCATGACATGACACATCTAAGATAGACCTAATATGAAAAACAAACAAAATACAGAAAATGGTAAAAAAAAAACCCAAACAGATCAGATCTAACATGCATGAGAGTGGGGCCAAGGCTGTATATCTTTATGGGAGCAGAAAATTTCCTTTCTGCTGCAGAGCGACTGGTAGAGTCGAACAACTGACATGTGGTAGCTGTGCAACTCATAATCTGCTATACAAACAGGGTGACTAGGAGATGAAAGATGCCCCAAAGAAGCCAAACTCATTTGTGAAACAGAACCTTGGATAATATTAGGAATTGCAAATATTAAGTACTTTTGAAGTAGGCAGGGGATATAAAAATGCATATAAGTAAATACTGGGTTGGAAAAGAAATATTTACCCCTTGGCAAATGGGAGTGGCAAGAATGCTTCTCAATCTTTGTTGAGTTTGGTGGGAAGTGTATTCATATATATACATGAATATATTCAAATATTCATAGCAATATAAAGGTTTAAACCAAAAGTTAGAAATTAACTCAAAGCATTACTGGGTAGATTATGTCCCAGGATGCTTGTCAGAAATAAGCTATCTGAAGGACTGCACCATCAGTCAAAGATATCACTGATTAAATTTTTAGAATGAGCTCAAAACAGAAAATAAAAAGTCATCTGAGAGAAAAGACACAATATCCTCTTAATGTAATTTCTCTCCTTAGGGGAATTTTTTTTTCTTTTCTTTTATTTCTTCTCTCTCTTCCATTTTCTTATTAGTTGAGATTTAATACATATTTTAATTTCATCAAGTGGAATTGTGCAATTGCTACCACAATCAATTTCCAACAATTCCTTTTCTACATGGATACCTTAACATACTTTCTCTTCTTCCCCTACTTAATGGCCATTTCTGAGTCTTCTAATCCTAGCAATGTCTCTCTTTTAGGGTTTTATCTTTTTATTTTAAAATCATTTTATTGGGGACTCACAGATCTTATCACAATCCATATATATATGTATATATATATATATATATATCTCCACTGTGTCAATAACATTCATAGATTTCTTGCCATCATAATTTTCAAAACATTTTCTTTCTACTTGAGTCCTTGGTATCAGCTCATTTCCCTCATCTTCCCTCCCTCATGAACCCTTTATAATTTATCAATTTTTTCATGTCTTACACTTACACCTACTTATCTGTTGTCTGTTCCTCCTGGTAAGGGGTTATATATTGATCATTGTAACTGGTTCCTCCCTTCACCCCCTATCTTCTTTATTCTCCTGGTATCGATAGCTACTCTCATTATTGATCCCCTGAGGGACTTATCTACCTTAGATTCCATTCCATACCCTGGATCTCTTATCTGTACCAGTATACATGCTTTGGTCTAGCCAGATTTGTAAGGAAGATTTGGGGTCATGATAGTGGGGCGGGGGGAGGAAAGAAAGCATTAAAGAACTAGAGAAAAGTTGTATGTTCCATGGGTGTTATAACACAAACTGACTGACTCCTCAATTCCTTGTGTCCCTCTGTAAGAGGATGTCCAATGATCTACAAATGGATTTTGTGTCTCCACTCTGCCCTCCCCCTTACTCACATCAATATGATTTTTTGTTCTGGGTCTTTGATGCCTGATACCTGATGCAACTGACACAACATGATCACACAGACTGGTGTGCTTCTTCCATGTGGGCATTGTTGCTTCTCAACCAGATGACTGCTGGTTTATCTTCAATCCTTTAAGATCTCAGATGCTATATCTTATGGCAGCAGGGCACCATCAGCTTTCTTTACCACACTTGCTTATGTACCCATTTTGACTTCAGCGACAATGTCAGGAAGGTGAGCATCACAGAATGTCAAGTTATTAGAGCAAAGCGTTGAGGGAGCACTTGTGGAGAGGCCTAATGTCCCTTTGCTACCTTAATACTTAAATATAAGTATATGTATATATATATTTCCCTATCACTATATTTATATATGTATATTTATATACATGCATACCTATAATTAGACCTCTATAAATGTCCCTTCCTTCCTGGTTCTTTCCTCCATTTCCCTTTACTTTCCTCTTGTCCCACTACCATGTTCAAACTTCATTCAGATTTCATTCATTCCTCTTGGGTACATTGCACTTCAACAACCCCATTGGGCATCCTATACCCTTCTTGCCATCAAGTTTAGATAACTTGCTGTCTAGGGAAAATTTTTTCTAGGAACTTTAAGTATAAAGTCCCAAGATAAAAATCCAAAAACTAATGTATAAATCTTTAATTAATGTAGGTAGTGACTTTTATGTGCTGGGTTTGTCTGTATTATGAGTTGCTAATTTATTTTCAAAGATAAAAATGATTAAGTCAAATATATGGGTGGCTATCACAACTCTTCATAAAAGAAATTATATTATTATGGATCCTACTTATATAAACAGAATATTGAAAACTTTTAAGTGGTATAGATTAGTAGGCCAAATTTCTTCAGAGGATGGTCATCCAAGAAAAGATAAAACCCATACATTCTTAATTTCCACACACATCTTTGCTCCATAGAATATTATCACTATAGAGATTTTTGAACAATAGTTATTCATTTTTAAAATATTTATAGCTAATATGAAAATCTACTCTTCATGGCTATTTTTCCTTTCCATGTGATTGGGGGTGCAAGAAGAATAACTAATTAAAGGTTCGGCGTGGGGGTGAGGTGGATATTATTAAAGTTGCTAAGATATTAGGAATAAACATACACAAACAGTTCTCTGTTCGACACAAATAACCATAGATACACACAGTGCCACACATAAAGCTAAACTATGAGACATAAAGCTAGTAAAACTTGAAAAGACCAAACAACTGTGAGATACCCTTAGTCACTTCTTGTGAGGTCTTCTTGTTTTTACTCCACAATAAGAATTCGAGCTTGTGCTTTCCTGTAGTTTGTAGTGTTTCAACACACATAACTAAAATAGCAGCACACCAGACGAAACAAATGTTTATTTTCTAATTTGCCAAATGTGAAGGTCTTTGGAGATTGAGCTTCCAACTGATTATTATAAGTATCTTCCTGTACTCCAAACATAATCTGAAAAATACCTCATTCCCCTTTGTTATCAGTTTTTTTCTTACTTTTAAAAGCAACCTATTTCAATGTTTCATAAGGGCTTCTAGCTATCATTGTTAGAAAAACATATCTACATGGTTTTGGAGTAATAGTAAGGTGTCGTCGCCTTTATAGAGTTTAACACTTGCTCTGATATATTGGCTTTTAGGAAGTCTGATCTGACTCCCCAAGGTGTTTAGGGAAGCAGTTGCTGTCTGGTTGGACCAGAATGCTAACACCCCTCAGTACTGAATAAACTCTGACATCAAGAGTCAAGAACCCTGTAACAGGAGATCCCTGATGAAACTCGAGGAAACGTGTCCTCAAAGTCTGACCAACTGCTAAGTAATGACTCATGGTGAATCATCAGGCTGATTTTTGGTATCTATACTCTGCTGTTCTATGGTTCCCAACACTTTCTACTTTCTCCACTATTGAATTCGATAATCTATTGCACTGGACATAGCGAACTCACAAATGATATTCATGATTTGAAAGCTTATTTTAAAAGTTAACAGGTTACAATGCAAGTAAGAGATGCTCAGGACACAGTTACAAAGGTTTTCAAGACTGATCGTTCGTGTTCTAAGGAGATATCATTCTACCGAAAGTCTCAACGTGAAAGTATTCAGCTCAAGCTCTGAGGCAGCAGACACAGCTCTTACCAGTGAACGCCCAAAGGCACTCCACCACACCAGTCAACTACTGGCCCCCACTCCTGAAGTTTACTTGAGAAATTCACAATAATGACTCATGCTTTGGTTCCTGATTATGCTGCCAACCTTTGATGTCACAACTGTTTTCTGCAACAAGGAAGTTCCATAAGCAGGGATCTTGGGATCCAGAGGATATGCTCCACTCTTAGCTCTTGCTGTTAGTGTGTGCGCCCTTCTGCTGATCAAGGAAATCATTTTAAACCAGGCAGTATGACAAGCCAATTAATCATGTTACCAATGACTCACTGTGCAATGCTATCAGTGTCTTCCTCCATTGTAGACCTATGTTAGGAAAACATGGTTGAGTGGAAGTTACAGAAATATTGACTAGAAAAGTCACATAAATCATTCACTGTCCCTGTGTCTGTCCAACTTCCTCTTCTCTGGACACCTGCCTTATAAATTGTAGCTGTTTCAGCAGTCTCCTATCTCAATCCTTGCCCCTGAAGCTCAGCAACACCATGTAACTGCTCATACTCACCCTGTGCCATGACATGAACCCAGAGCAAAAAACACTAGGGAAGAAGCAGATCAAATAACACATCTCTTTAAGTCCTTATAAGTATGTATTTTAATGTGATTCATTAAATGGAAAATACAAAAAACTGGGGCCATGTCACACAATTTAATATAGTCACTGAATAAGGTCTTTATTATTATCACTGAGTTTTCCAAAATCATATTATGAAATAGGATATGGTATCCATTTTGTTCAATGCTTAACTTATATTGTCCATGTGAATGGACAGAATAAAATAATGTTGAATTTGACTATGTAGTTCTAATTTTCTCTGGAATATTTCTAGAATCCTAAAAGGGGAAGCATTTAATGTAGTCATAAGTTTTTTAGTAATACTGTTACCTTGTGATTTCAATTCTGATTTCATTTCAACCCATGGACAATAAGTGACAAATTGACACTCAAGAGTAACTTTAAATAACATTAAGAAATGTGATATTTTATCTCCTACATAGATTTTTATTTTATTCTAAATCTGTCTTCATGATTATTTACTACTAATACAAACTAACAATCATTTTTTGATGTTTACAAGAAATCTCCTAAAGATTCTCCCTAAATGTTGTCTTTATATGGCCCAGGTCAGCCTTGCATCGATGATACTATAAAAATAAAGCATTTGCAAATAGTCCATTTTAAAAATACTTTAACGAAAGAAGTTGCAAACATAGGTCATAGACGCCAGCACTCAAATATCTTCTCTGCTCAGTCTAATTTTAAAATCTTTCCATGCTTTAGCTGTTGATGATCTTAGATCTATCATGTGCAGAGAGAAGTAATAACAGGGAGTACTCAAAGTTCTGAAGGCTTTGAAATTCCAAGGCTTGTGATGCAAACATGATATTATTTTCTACTCAACATTAGACCCTGCATTTATCTTAACCTTCTACTTCTGTTTTGCTTTCAGTAATATTAAAATCAGTTACATTAATAAAACAAAACTGTTGGGTACCTAATTTGTAATAAGTATTGTATTGGCAAACTCCCTAAGTCTCAGAGTCATGCCAAGTGGCTAAGCAAACCATGAATATTTCTCCATTCTAGTCACAGAGAATAGATCTTGATAGACACTTGGACCAAATAATGTAAGTGGATGAAGGTGATTGTGATCTACGTTAGGAAGAACCACTATGAAAGCTCAAGAACCACTGAAGTAAGGCTGTTTTTTATATTATTATTATTATTTTCTACAGTCTGTAATGAGATTTCATTGATGCTGACACAACATTTTAAATTAGATGCTTCACTAATCATATGTATTTTGGGGAACAAATTACAAAAATATAGTTTCCCAACCTTATATACTTCTGTGCTTAACTACGATGTTTCTTTCAGAATGAAAACAAAACTGTAGCTAAAAGAAAGGAAGAGACCAAAATAAAAAGTTGGCTTCACATGCATTCTAAATGATGCAACTTAGAGACAGCTTACGAATAGCTGCAAGTCTGGTCTTGAAAGAATATCTCCCTGATGGCCTGGTCATCCAATGAAGAAATCAAGGGAGGACAGCTCAGTGGAGTCAAGAATTTTTGCTGAATTTGAAAAGTGTGGACAATTTGTGATTTCTGTCTACTTTTTGGTGAGACAGATACTTTTTTTCTATTGATTAAAAGAACTAAAGGGAAACTCAGAAATAGATAAATCCTTGCTGATAATTTATAAATACTTAATTCTATAGTAACACATACACAAATCATAATGAAGTTCAAAGTTATCTAATGAAATTTTTTTGAAATGGGTCTACCAAAGGTGCAAAATAGTACTGCACAAAGCAACCCCATGAACCTCGTGCCATTAATTCCATTCAGACTCATATCAAACCTATAGGAGAGAGAACCACTGATCCATATTGTTTCCAAAGATATGTCTTTTCATGGAAACCTACTGTCATACCTTCTCTGAGCAACACTTTGTGGGATCAAGCAGCCAACCGTTCAGTTAGCAGCTGAACACTTTTCCACGACGCCACCAAGGCTCCTTCAAATCGTGATAGATGCAATAAAATAAATAAATAAGATAAGCATTTAAAATAGGAAAATGAAAACATGGCATTTGAATGAAAATGTGATAGTAATTAGATTTAAAAAAATTAATTAAGAAATGTATCCAGCAAGTTCTTGGCTACTAACCAAAATTTGGTCCTTCCAGTGTGCCCAGCAGCACTTAAGAAGAAAGAAATCCGATGGTGAGTAGGTGCATTTTGACACATAGGAGTGCTCATGAGTCAGAGTTTACAGAGTTTACAGCCTGATTCTGAAATGGACACTGTCCAGTACTTATTGTCCTTCACAGGAAATGGCAAGGCAGTGAATAAAATCACTTTCAAATGAATTTTTTAATTCAAGATGATTCAAAGGTCATGGCCGGTACTTGTTCAGACAGTAAATCCATGGCAATATGTTTGTTCACTTAGTATTATGTATTTCGTTTGGAAGAGTATCTAAAATAATAACTGTTCCTTTGGGAAGAGTCTATTTCCTTGGCCTCCCTGGTACAATCATGTAAAATGACTCCAGGCAGACTACAGCTATGCCAAAAAACCCTTTTTTCTAAGACTTGAGTACTCTATTATCTCACATCATGTCTGTCAGTTTGTTGCAATGGTGGCCATTTTATTGTTGTGATCCTAGAAGTTATGCTGCCAGTAGGTTAAATAGAAGCAGGCTTACCAATGATGGGCAAATATCATGGGTGCTTTAAACAGAGAGAGATGAGAAATAAAGGATTCATGATCTACTGTTGAAAAGACAAACAAACAAACGAAAAACCCCAGGCCTGTAAAAAGTCTATGGATGGTAGGCAACACAGCCATGTCTGATAGAGTGCCAGCAGATGAAAATTGGGGAACTGTAAAGCTTTCAGAACCTTTATCTTCTGCTTCTTCATATTTCAAAGCAAGAATAAACTGCTTCAAACATCTATTATTACTCAACATACAATGTGCGAAGCAGGAATTTAGGAACCTATGAAGATGGATGTCTTAGACATTACCAGTGTTTCTAGGTGACATCGAGTCTGTTCTGACTCATAAAAGTCTGTGAGCAACAGAAAGAACCACCGTCCAGGCCAGCACCATGCCTACAATTCCTGTATTTGAGCCCACTGATGCAGTCCATCTGTCAATCCACCAGCTTGAGGCTCTTCCTCTTTACCAAGTATGGTGTCCTTTTTTATGAAACTTGTCTCTCCTGATAATATTTCCAAAGTATGTGAGATAAAGTATTGGCATACTCACTTCTAAAGTGCATTCTCGCTTACTTCTTCCAAAATAGATTTGTTTGCTCCTCTGACAATCCATGGAAATTTCATACTCTACAAGTGCCATAATGAAAACGCATCAATTCCTCTTTAATTTCTTCACTGTGTCTTTCACATGCTTATGAGGTGATCAGAAATTACCCTCTCTTGGGTCAAGCACATCTGACTCCTCAAAGTTACATCATTGTGTTGCAACACTTGAAAGATGGCTTGGGTAGCATATCTCCCCAAAGTAAGACATTTGATTTCATGACGCATGCTTCTATGAGCATTGATTGTGGATTCAAGCAAGATGAAATCCTCCACAACTTAATTTTTCCCTCTGTTCATCATGATGTTCTCTATTGGTCCAGTAGTGAAGACTTTGCTTTTTCTTACATAAGTTGCAACCCATTCGAATGACTAGAGTTTTTGATCTTCATCAGCTAGTGCAGCAAGTCCTCCCTGCTTTCAGCAAGAAAATTGGTGTCATCTGCATCTCGTAGGTTTTTAATAATCCTTCTTCTAATTCTGATATCCATTTCCTCTTCATATAATCCAGCTTCTTGAATTATTTTCTCGGCATAGAGATTGAATAAATAGGGTGAAATAATGCAACCCTGATGCATATCTTTCCTGATTTTAGAACATGCAGTGTTCCCCTGTTATAGTATAGTGCACGTTTCTTGGTCCATGTACCTGTTCTACATGAACACAATGAAGTGTAATGGAATTCTTTTCAATGCTATCTATAGATTTGAATGATCCACACAGTTTTATGTCATTGCAGAGTCAATAAAACACAACTAAGCGTCTTTCTGGTATTCTCTGCTCTCAGTCAAAATCCTTCTGTCATCAGCAATGACATCCTCATTCCACATCTTCCTCTGAATCTGGCTTGAATTTCTGAGCTTCCTGGTGATGTGCTGATGCCCCCATTTTGAATTATCTTGCAGCTAAGTTTTACTGGCAGAGTGTATTATTTATATTGTTCGATATTAGCAGCATCCCCCCACTCTCTGAGGGGATCTGGCTGCTGCGATTATGGCAGTCCCAGAGGTAAATTTGTGATAAGGATGGAGGCAGTGACTACCATGGTCCAGCTGAGAAGACAAGTAATAATTAACTACCACTGTCTTGCTGCGAGGAAAAGTAACGAATTTTAACATTTCCTGATGGGTGAGAATGAATATCAGATTTGGGCAAAGGGAGAAATGAGCTGGTATGCTGAATGAAATAGGTTGATCACGAAAGGACAAGAATTGTATGACTCTATAAGGAGAAACTGTAAGAAAAGAACACCACTCAAACAAATCTTAGGAATCAGTTCCTAAATGAAAGGGGAAATGGCTAGCTATAGACCATGAGCCATATATCACTTCCCTTTTGCATACTTTACAGGAGCCACCTTACAAGAAAAGACCACACATTGTCTAGGGTCACTCTTTAAGGGAGGAGGGGGGATAGGAAATCACCAATCACTTGAGGCTACACAATATCTTGATAAGTTTGGGGTGAATCAGTAGTCTCCCACAGGAATGGAAGGAGAACCTTGCCAGAAAATCAAGCTAAGACCAGGGGAGAGGAATATCTACATTTTAGAGGACACCCTGATAGTTCTGTTGTTGACTGTGGTGGGTGATAGGGGAGAAGTAACCTCACTTTGGAAAGGATGCTGAACAATGATTGTAAGGAACCTAGGGAGACAGTGGACAGATTTTATGTTCCTGAGTAGACAGTACAAATACTTTTCTGCCCAATCCTTGGTGAACCATGCCAAGGACTAAGCACCATGATGAGTCGAAGCTCTCTTTGCAGGCAGCATGGTATAACAAAGGGGCTACACCAGAAGGACTTAGCAAAGAGGCCCTGCTGAACGGACTGAGTCATGCCTCAAAGTTGCCTGCATCCTTGGACTAAGGGCAGGGATGTTCCGATGGGAGAGGAAACAGTGTCCATGCCAGGACAGTGGACAATGGAAAGTAACTCAGAATCACTACACATTTTGTATCTCGATTTTCTTCTCACAGTGACATGACAGGTTTTCATCTGTTGGATGGGGATCTGCACTTCGAAGAATTGATCCAAAAAGTTTTCCCCCAGGCACCAATCCACATACAAAGGGTAAGTAGAGCTCAGTTGAATAGAAGATCAAACTATGTAGCGCAACAACTCATGTGTTTCAGCTCAAGGTAGAACTGTACTCAGATTGACAGTGTCCGGAGTGCTATATCATTGGCAAAATTAATGAGGAAAGTGCAATTGTTTTATACTTCATGGGGATGATTGACAATGTTGGAATTTTTGTTTTCATGGGTTTATGTTTTCCTGCCTTTAGCTTGTTTTTCTTGTTTACTGGTTTTCTTGCTATTGTTGGTATAGTTGGACTTATGAGGGATTGACTTGTCATAATAAAACTGCCAAAGTAAAGCTAATTTGTATGTCCAATGGACAAGCAGATGGATTCTGGGATTCTACTTAACTCCAGCCCCAAGATAAGAACAGTTAGTTCTGATAACATGACCCCATTCAATACTCACCTTCATGAAAGAATCATTGAGGAGAATGGTTCTACAGCAAAGTGTGTTGTAGAAACCAGATGGTGCCCAGCTATCAATCCAAATAGTGGCTGGGGTCTCAAAACTTGTATTCAAATAAAAAAAATCATTGTAATCTTGATTATGCTGGATCGAACTTGATACTTAGTCAGTTGACCCCTCTGGTGACCCATCCTGCAAATGTTCTAGGTGCAAGTATCAAAACAAGACAAAAATTTCTTCTGTTTTTTTGAGATAGTAATGATAGTCTTTTCTGTCTTACTCATTATCTGTATTTTATCTTTATATTGTTGTTATTATTTTATCCTTACCACTTTATTTACCTTGTTTTAGCTTTTTAAAGTTTGTTGGATTTTCCAGTTTGCCAAGCACCTAAAGAATGAATACACAGATATAACAATTGATGCAAGAGTTTATCCTTGCATAAATAATGTAGGGGTAGGGGTGGCATGTAGAGAGAGTGAGTGAGGGGGGATTGTGAGAAAACAATGAATACAGGAGGGGAAGGGAACACTACATCTGAATGTGATTGCACATGTCATTTTAAAGGCGACTTAATCATGACAAAAATAAAGAAAAGAAAATGTTCTGAAAAAACACTATGCATTCTGCCAGATCATCTTTATTTGGAGTGGGTACAAATATGGATCTCTTTCAAGTGGTTGGCAAATAATTGTCTTCCAACATTCTTGGCATAAGTGAGTCAGTGCTTCATCAGCTTGATGAAACATTTCAAATGGTATCTCATCAACCCCTAGAGCTGTATTTTCCTCAATGCTTTCAATGCAACCTGGGTTTTACTTTCCAGTATGAATGATACTTGAGCTTATGCTAACTTTTCAAATGGGTGAATGTCAACTAATTCTTTTTGGTACAAGAACTCTCTGTATCACTTCCCTCTTCTTTTGATGCTTCCTACATCAGTAAATTTTTCAACTTTTGATATTGCATCTTGAAACTGACTTTTTTCTTCACTTCTTTTACCTTGAAAAGTGATTAGCATGCTCTTCCCCCTTTTTTTTTTTCAAACTCCTGGTCTTTGCCCATCATATTACAATACTTTGTCATCTCAGGTTGCCCTTTGAAATTTACTTTTTAGCACTTTTGCTTCATGATTTCTTCCATTTGCCTTAGCATTAATGAGAGTCAGAGTCTCTTCTGATACCCACTGTAGTTTTTCTTTCTGTCTTTATAGTGAGCTTTTGTTTTCTTCATGTATGATGTTTTTCTGCAATTAGTGTTCACCGAGTCAAACCTATTCTTGAGATGTTTCAAAATTCAATTAGGATATATTCCATGCCATGTTTTGATTTCTATGAACTTGCTTTAATATTCTTTAACTTCAACCTGAACTTATATACAAGAAAATGATGGTCTGTTCCACAGTAAGCACCTGACATAGTGGGCTGATGATTTTGAGCTTCTTCATCATTTCTTCTCCTGTATGTAGTTAATTTGATTCCTGTATATTACATCTGGCCTAGACCACATGTAGAGTCAACATTTATGCTGTTGAAAAAGGTATTTGCCATGAAATAGCTGCTGCAAAATTCTATTATTCAAACTCTGGCTTCGTTTCTATTACCAAAGTCATATTTTCCAGTTACCCCTCCTTCTCTTTTGCTTCCAACTTTTCAGTTCCAATCACCAGTAATTACTAATGCATTGAGATTTCAGTGTGATAAATTTCAGATTGAATAAGTTGGCATAATTTAGTAATTTGCTTCATCATTAGTGTTGGTGGTTGGTATGAAAATTTGAATAAAAGTTGTATTAACTGGATTTCTTTGTAGGCACAGAGCCATTATTCTATTGCAAGACAGTATTGTGCTTCAAAAGAAACTTCAAATGTTCTTTTTGGCTATGAATCTGATATCAATCCTCTGTTGTTCACAACATAGCAAATTACATTATTGTCCAATTCGAAATGGCTACAACCAGTTTATTTTTAATGATTAGGATACTGAGCTTTATGCATTTTTTGAACACTTCTAGTTTTCCTGGACTTATACATGGTACATGCACTCTGATTATTAATAAATATTTGTAGCTGTTTCTTCTCATGTCCCATCAGCAAATGAAGGTGCCAATGTCTCTGCTCCATCCATATCATTATGGTTGATTCAACTATGAGAAGGGCTCTTCCACACTTGTATTTTGAGTATCTTCTGACGTGAGTGTATAAAATTTTGGCACAAAATCTGGCAATGTTCTTTTACTATTCATAAGGTTTCAGTGGCTAATCCTTCAAAAGGGAACAACCTGTTTCTTCTTTATAATCTGCTTTTAGTGTGAAAGCTTCACAAGAACCTGTTCATCTTGAATGGCCCCACTGGTATTTGAAATATTGATGACACAGCTTCTAGAATCACAGCAGTACGCACTCCACTACAATAGGAAAGACTTCCAGACAAGACGTGGTTCTAAGCACAGTTGAACTGAAGTGGACTGAGATTGTCCGTTAGAATTGGACAGCCATAATGACTACTGTGCCAAGAATGACACACTGATGAGCAATAGCATCACATTCATTGTCGCCAAAAAATTTTTGTGATCTGTTCTAAAGTACAGCACTGTCAGGGAAAAGAAAATAGCCAAATATCTACAAGGAATATTTAGCAATCAGACTCTTATTCATATTTATGGACCAAGCACTAATCCCAAAGTTGAAGGATGTGATTATTACCATCTTCAATCAGATATAATCAGACATGCAACCAAGATACATTGATAATTATTGATGATTTGGTGTAGAAGTTGGAAAAACATGTTCATTACTCAGAAAATATGGTCTTGATGATGGAAATGACACAGGAAATCATATAATACATTTTTAAAGAAAAATTGCTTATTCTTTAGAAATACCTTGTTTCAACAACACAAATAAGTGAGTGTGCACATGGGTCTCATTTGATCAAATTCATAAGTATCATAGTGACTAAATCAGTGAAAATAGACAATGAAGAAACAGTATCATCAGTCATAAGAAGGGCAGGGTTGACTTGTGGCACAGATCATTAACCATGCTTTGTGCATTCCAATTTAAACTAAAGAAAATTAAAACACTCCATAAAGTCAAAGTCCAACCTTGGGGTATATTGAGACTGACTTTAAAGACTATCTCAAGAATAAATTTGATACATTGAAAATTAATGACCAAATACCACAAGAATTGGAGACTGATATGAAGGATATTGTATATGAGCAAAGCCAAAATTCATTACAAAAGTAAAAAGAACAAAGTGGGTAACCTGACTTGAACATGAAGTCAAAAGAGAAAAAAAATGAAGAAAAAAGCTGCACATAAAATTTAAAGAATGTCTCACTAAGACAAAATAAAAAATGTGACATTAGATAATCAAAGGGGAAGAAAATACTTCGAATTTCTTAAGCTAAAACAGAATTTAAAAATATACAAATCTCAAATTGCAATATTTGAGGGCTCTGAACAAAATATTGAACAAGACAGAATGCCAAAAGAAGATGAAAGAAATACATAGTCACTCTATAGAAATAATTAGTATGATATTCAACCATTTCAAGTGTAATATCATCTAGAATTATTAGTGCTGAAGAAAAAGTTCAAGCTAAACTGAAGGCATTAATTAAAGAAGGTTCCAGAAGTTGATGGAATATCATTTGAGGCATTTCAACAAATTGAGGCAAACCTGGCAATGCTCATTTATTTTTGCCAAGAAATTTGGAAAATAGCTATCAGGCCAAATGATGGAAGACTATCCATATCTGTATCTATTGCAAAAAAAAAGTCATCCAACAGAATGTGGAAATTATTTTTAAAAAATCACTAATATCACACACAAGTGATATATACTGGATAATTCAAAAATGGCTTCAATAGTTCATCAACTAGGATCTCCCAGAAATTCAAGCTAGATCCAGAAGAGGACATGGAACTAATGATATTTTTGCTGATGCCAAATGGGTCTTAGCTGAAAGCCCAAAATACCAGAAAGATGTTTGATTATGTTTTATTAACTATACAAAGGCATTCACATGTGTGGATCATAACTATTCTGATAACATGATAAATGGTTTTCTGGAACAGTTAATTGCGTTTTGGAGGAAGCTGTGCAAAAGTTAAGAGGCAGTTCTTCATACAGAACAAACGGACAGTGAGTGTTTTAAAATCAGGAAAGGATTGCATGCTTTCACCATATGTATTGAATGTACACACTGAGCAGTTAATCTTGGAATATAAACTCTAGGAAGAAGAATTTAGGAATGGGATTATAGGAGAACTGATTTAAAACCTACAATATGCAGATGCTGCAACAGGGTTTGCTGAAAGGACAGATAACTTGTAGCATTTACTGATTACCAAAGACTACAGTCTTCAATAGTGATTATAACTCAATGAAAGAAAAAACTTCCTTACAACTGGATCAGTAAACAACATCATAATATATGTAGAAAAGATTGAGGTTGTAAAGGATTTCATTTTACTTAGATGCACAAGCAAGGCATTGGTGTGCACAGAAGCTGTAGACAAAAAAATTAAAGATGTAGTACATAGGAAAA
This sequence comes from Nesogale talazaci, assembly GCA_004026705.1. Taxonomy (NCBI): domain Eukaryota; kingdom Metazoa; phylum Chordata; class Mammalia; order Afrosoricida; family Tenrecidae; genus Nesogale; species Nesogale talazaci. The sequence continues at coordinate 62,218 of PVJH01008266.1, forward strand.
ATCTGTTGAAAAAGATTTCTTTGCATTAAAGAGGTCACTTTGAAGATGCTTCATAAACATGTGAAAACTAGCCAATGAATTAAGGAAGACTGGAAAAGAATTGATGTATATCAGTTATGGTGTTTCCATTCAAAGAATATTAACTTATCATTGATAACAAGAGAGTAAATAAATATCTGGGAAGAAGTACAAACAGAATGCTTCTTAGTAGTGAGCGTGGTAATTTTTTGCCTCAAGTAGTTTAGGCATATATTAGGAAGGATTATCCCCGGAAAAGGGACATCATGCATGCTAAAGTTTGTTGTTAGTATTATTGTTGTTAAGTGCCATTGAGTGCTACAGCAACTTAAGGCACAGCAGAAAGAAACATTGCATGGTCCTGTGCTATCCATGCAATGGTTCCTATGTCTGAACCCATTGTTGCAGCCACGATAGCAATCGATCTCATTGATGGTCTTTCTTTTTCACTGTTCTTATACTTTACCAAGCAAGTGGCCTTCTTCAGGAACTGATCTCTCCTGACCACATGTCCAAACGATCTAAGACCAAGTCTTGCCATACTTGCCTCTATGGAGTACTGTGGTCATACTTCTTCCAATACAGAAACGTTTGTCCTTTTAGCAGTCTGTGATACTTCCAATATTCTTCTCCAGCACCACAATTCAAATGAATCCATTCTTCTGCTGTCTGCACTATCTAATACCCAATGTTAATATGCTTACAAGGCAATGGAAAACACCATAGCTTGAATCCAGCATGCCTTAGTCCTCAAAGTAATAACATCATGACTTTTCAATACTCTAAAAGGTCTAATGCAGCAGATTTACCTTATGTAACACATCTTTTTTTGTGGCATCACTGCCCTGGTGGGAGTAGGAAGCCCAGCCTTGCTCCTGGAGAGCTGCTGCTGGATTTGAACTGTCTACCCTGTGGGCCGCAGTCCAGCAAACTACCACTAGGCCACCAGGGCTCAGCCCCAGTAGCTCATCTTTTGATTTCTTTTAACAGCTGCTTCCATGAACACTGATTGTGGATCTGAGGAAGACAAAGTCTTTGTCAAGCTCAAACTATTCTCCACTTTTCATGATATTGCCCATTGACCCAGTTGAGAGGATTTGGGTTTTCTTTTCATTGAGTTGCAATCCACATGGAAGGCAGTAATTCTTAATCTTCATCAGCAAGTCCTTCAATTCAAATACTTTCAGCAAACAGAGTTGTGTCATCAGCATAATACAGTTTTTTAGTAAGCCTTTCTTCATTCTTGTTGCCACATTCATCTTCGCCATCACTCAGCTTTTCTGATTATTTGCTCGGCATACAGATTGAACTTGTACAACCCTGAGGCAAAACTTACAGATTTCACAATTCCCTGTGGATCCTTGTACAAGTTTCAAATTAGCATAATGAAGTGTTCTGAAATTCCTCTTCCTGTCAAGTTTCCCCATAGTTTATTATGGTCCACACTGTTGACTGTCTTTGCATAATCAATGAAATATAAGTAAACATATTTCTAGTATGCTCTGTTTTGAGCCAAGATGCCTCTGACATCAACAATGATGTCTCGTATTCCATGTCCTCTTGTAAATCTGGCCTGAACTTCTGACTGCACCCTGACAATGTACTGCTGCAACTGCTGTTGGATGATCTTTAGCGAAATTTCACTTGTGTGCAATATCAATGATCCTTTTTCTCTGTAATTTGAGTATTGTGTTGGGTCACTGTCATGGGAATGGGCAAAAGTATGGCTCTCTTCTAGTCAGCTGGCTAAATATCTATCTTCCAAATTTCCCGGCATAGATAAGTGAGAGCTTCCAGTGCTTCGTCAGCTTGTTGAAACATCTGAATTGGTCTTCTGGCGCTTCCTGGAATCTGACCTTTGGCTAATGCACTCCGTTCCACTTACACTTCTTCCCTCAGCTTCATTGCTTCTGGCTCATATGCAACCTCCGGAAGTGGTGGAATATGGATTAGCTTATTTAGGGATAGTGGTGCAGCATTCTTTCTAGGTTCTCTTGGTACTTCCTGCATCATTCAGTATTATTATATCCATAGAATTTTTCAAGATTGCAACATAATGCTTGCATTTTTTTCTTGGTTTCTCTCAGTTTGGGATATACTGAGTGTGTCTTTCTCTTTTACTTTTCTAATTCTAAGCCTTTTCACATTTAAATAAGATATCTGCTTTTGTCTTCTCAAGCTTTCCTTTGAAATTTTCTATTCATCTCTTTTACTTCGTCTTTTCTCTCATTTTCTTTAGCTACTCTATGATTAGGAGAAAGTTTCAGAGTATCTTCTGACATAATTTTGAAGTTTTCTTTCTTTCCTAAATTTTCAATGATTTTTTTTTATTTCTTCATGAGTGACAGTTTTGATGCTTTCCCAGAGCTCATCAGGTATTCTGTCATTAGTATTCAAGGCATCTATTCATTTTTGGGAGACATTTTCTAAATTCAGGTGGGCTAGACACAAGGTTATATTTTGACTCTCATGGATTTATTTCCATTTTTTCAACTTAAACCTGAACTTACAAATGAGCAATTTATGTTCTATTCTACCATCAGCCCCAGGTCTTGTTTTAACTGATGATATTAGGCTTCTCCATTGTGTCTTCCTAGAGATGTAGTCAATTTGATTTCTGTATATTCCATCTGGGGAAGTCCATGTACATAGTTCACCTTTTGTGTTGTTGAAAAAAGGTATTTGCTATGAATAAGTCACTGGTTTTGTAAAATTCTATCATATAATTTCTAGCTTCATTTCCATCACCAAGGTCATGTTTTCCAATTACTTTTCTTTCCTCTTTGCTTCCAACTTTTGCATTTCAATCATCAATAATTATAAATGCATCTTGATTGCATGTTTGATCAATTCCTGACTGAAGTTCTTGGTAGAATTCAATTTCTTTATCACTAGCGTTTGTGGTTGGTACAAAAAATTGAAATTTTAGTAAAGTAGGAAATGAAAAGGGAGATGATCCTTCAGGAAAATGATTGCCACAGTGACTGTAACACTACTCTCTAACATACTAGTGATTGTAAGATGGGGCAGTATCAGACAATGCTTCATTCTTTTGTACAGAGACACAGAGCTTCAGAATCTATGAGATGGCAACAAGGTACTACTGTGCCCAGAAAATCTCACATGAGGGGCCATGAGCACTCACAAGGAAGAGAATGTTGAGATAAGGTATTTTATCAGACTCTATTTCAAAAACAAAACCAGAGTGAAATGTACAAACTCACTACAGGACAACCAGATAAATGACAGGCCTTTCTCCAAGTAAATCGATTGGATTTCTTTTTCTTTAGTTAGAGGAAAACTTAAGATAAAAGAAGTGAAATCACCTCCTAAAGTCTTACAGGAAGTGTTTATTTTGTCTGATAGAGAAAAACAGAACTGGTATTCAAAAGAACTCCCCCACTAAGAAGGGGAAAGGGCCTGGCAGATAGCTGGAGGGAGCTGATGGTATGTTCCACTGCGTACATTCTTTACTGGGCCCTTGGATTGTTCATTTCAAAAAGGAGGCAAACATTTCCTGCTTTAGTGCATAACAGAGAAGGGGAAATGTTCTGGAATGACCTCAGAAGATTTAAGCTTCTTTCCAAAGCGTTTAAACAGAATTTGCTCAAAACTTCAATCAACTGAACAGTTGCCAAACCACATGGAAAAATGTTGCATTTAGGAAGAAGAAAACTCCCCCTAATGGGAGATATTCCCAATAAGAAATCATTACAACCATGAAAGTATTTCTGTTATTGATGTCTGAGCAATTTTATCAAAAATTTTAATGGGTTTCTCCAATTCACTTTACCCTTATTTACCTATAACTTTGAAAAAAGTTTGTCTTGCCTATAAAATATAGCACATTCTTTCATTCACTCATTCAACAGATAATTATGCCTTACTTTATATCAAGCATTGAGGATGCAAAGACAATTGCTCATAGGTATTTCCCAAGCATGTAGTGGCAGGGTTTCAAGGATTCATCATGATTCAACCCTTTGCTGAGCTTTTACGTTCCCACCATACTTACACTGAATCAGAATCTGCCTTTTAAGAAGACCCACACATAATCTTCTAAAAACCCAAGGGAGCTTCCAGAAATGTAGATTTTTGCTCGAGCATATTTGTTGGTAAAATTAGCAATTCTCAACAAGGACCTCACTATGATATAGTTTTTTGAAGACCCTGTTGCAGGCACTGTGGTTTAAAAAAGAAGGGAGTGCGACGAGTGGGGGTGGGATACAACTGAGAAATAGACATTCAAACAGCTCTGTCTTCGTGGACCTCTCTGTGTAGTTCATCAAAACAGAGTCCATTGCCAATGAGTCACTTCCAATTTGCAGCAGCTCTAGGAGAGCATACCACTGTCCCAGAGGGTTTCAAAGGTTGCAACCTTTATTGGAGCAAGCTACCTTTCTCCTGTGGAAAGTGCAAATGGTCCCTTTAGCAGTTGGATCCTTCACTAATGAATCACCAGGGCTTTTGTTCTTGGACTTTTAGCCTAGTTTCTTTCCCTGAAAGAAGCAATTAATTTAATTTGGTAAAACTCTGCGTGGTCCTATCTCATCCTCATAATTGTTCCTAACCTGAGCCCATTGTTGCAGTCACTGTATCAGTCCATCTCATTGAGGCCCTTCCATTTTGTCCTCTACCCCTCTTCTTTACCTAACTTGACCCCCTCTACAGCAGCAATTCTCAACCTGTGGTTTTGACCTCTTTGAGCATCAAATGATCCTTTCACAGGGCTTGCCCAATGTATAGCAGTAGCAAAATAATAGTTATGAATAGCAACAAAAATAGCTTTATGGTTGGGGTCATCACAACATGAGGAACTGCAGTAAAGGATCTCGGCATTAGGAAGGTTGAGAACCACTGCTCTACAGGGATTGTTCTCTCCTGACAACATATCCAAAGTATGTAAGATGAAGGCTCACCACCCTTGTTTCTACCAAGGCAGATTTGTTTGTACTTTTGATCATTCATGTGCATTCAATGTTCTCTTTCAGCACCCCAATTTAAAGGCATAGTGTGATAGTTGCATAATTTCATGCCAATATGATAAAAGTATGGAAGGGTGGAGTCTAGCCTGTCAATCAAGTCACAGCCTACTGACCCTCTTTTTTGCCGTGGACTTCTCATGAGGATTCTGAGAATGATCTCTCATTCTCTCTTTATCTATCATCATCTATCTCTCTGTTGCACATTCCTGTCAACAAGCCACATGGAGCCAGGCTGATGGAAGGCAGAGGCCTGGAGATGCTGCCACTGTCACTGGCTCCACAAGACTTTTCACCCACTGGTCTGTGATCTTTCTACATTCAGCATCATTTCAAGGGGCTACATTAATCTCAAAAGGAATCTAGAGACTGGTGTCAGACATATGGGCTAATATTGGACTTTGAGATTTGATCTGGGCTTGTCTGAGAAATCTTCTTCTTATACAATTGCTCTTTGATTAAAAAAAAAAACCTCTCTCTTACACTTATATGAGTGTCCCTGCATTTGTTTTTCTACTCAACTCTCACTTGATTGAGCTAAGCGGAAGCAGGACAGGGCCTCACTCCCTGCACATCCCTGGAGGTCAGCGTTCCCCTCTGGAATGAGAAGCCTGAGAAATGATGCCCGGACTGCCAGAGCTGATAAACCACTTCCTGGGCCCTAAACCTTGCTGCCGTAGCTTGGACTGTCTTTTCCCTGCTTTCCTTTAAAAAACAAGGACCCCGAACAAAGCCTGCGATCCCCCTGGACGACTTGCTAGACCAAGGGATTTGTCCGGGAACAACCGCCTCAAAAGCTATTTCTGTTTCTGCTCTCCTTTTTTCCTTTCAATTATCTTTGTCTGTCTCCCTGTGCCTCAGTTTACCTCTCACTCATCCTGTAGCTCGGTTCATCTTTACAGGACTAAAACACATAGATTCTTTTCTGTCTTCCTTATGTATGGACAACTTTAACATGCATATGGGGCCCGTGAAAATACCATGCATTGGGTCAGGCACAACTTAGTCCTTAAAGAAGCATATTCGCTTTTCAACACTTTAAAGAGGTCTTATTCAGGACATTTACCCAATGCAATACATTATTTGATCTCCTGACCGCTGCTTCCAGGAGCATCGATTATGGATCCAAGAAAGACAAAATCCTGGGCAGCTTCCATCTTTTCTCCACTTATCATGATGATACCTCTTGTTCCATCTGTGAGGATTTTGGTCTTCCTCCAATCCTGATACCACATTCTTATTCAGAAAAGCCAGATTCTCTGATTATTTGCTCTGCAAATATATTGAATGAGTATGGTCTGGGACTACAACTCAGGAACTCACTTTTCCTGATTTTAAACCACTTGTGTTTCCTTGTTCTGTTCACGCAACTGCCTCTTGATCCATGCACATGTTTCACGTTCCACCACTTGTCTGTCAGTTTGTCATGCAGTGGTGACTTGGGGGTTGCTCCGATTCTGGAAGCTAAGCCAATAGTATTTCAAATTCCAGCAGCCTCACCCAAATGAGCAGGTTTCAGTGGAGCTTCTAGACTAAAACAGGTTAAAAAGAAGTAATTGCCCACTTTGGAGGAAGTAGTCGCTGAATACTGCATGCATAGATGTTTTCAGATACTGAAGTCCTAACGCATGGAAACAAAATATTGTTGGACGTAGTGTAAGAGGATGGGTTCCTCAGGTCAGCAAGCACTAAGAATATGACTATGGAGGAGCTGATTTCTCAAAGTAGAGTCAACCACGGTGAAATGCATCAATTAAAGCTGGTGAAAACAGAGCCTTCAGAATCTTCATTTGCTGATAGGGTCCTACTCAGAGAGAGAAGAAAGAGCTGCAAAAATGTACGAATAATCTCAAATTGGAATGTGTGAAGTATGAACCTAAGAAAATTGGAAGTGGTCCCAAATGAAATAGAATGCATAAAGAGCAATAGAATCGGCATTAGTTAGCTGAAATAGATGGGTAATTTTGATTTTGAATCAGAAAATCATTTGGTTTACTATACAGGGAATGACCACAATCAAGAGGAATGCCATTGCAGTCATTGTCATTAATAAGCAGTACTCTGCTTTAATATATGTGTCAAGCCAACTTCTCTTTCTCTTTCAGGAAAGCCAGTCATAAAGCTTTCCCAAGTCTCGGGCTATGAAGTACTACTCAGAAACTGTATACTTCTATACAAGGGAAGAAGAGAAAATACAGGCATCTGAAAAAATAATTTGAACTTTGTACACAAAGTAAAAAGACTAAGCATCCTAAAATTGCTAATAAAATTTTTGTCAGCTTGCTTACCTGATAAAGCAAGAAAGAGGAACATTCATTTTCCTGATGAAATGATGATAAATACCTCCCTCACTGTCCTTAATTTCATCTCAGGGTTTTTGTTATTTATACCTCTTCCCTCATACCCTTGCTACTCATAAAAGAGTGAAAAAACAGTTCTCACAAATAAGGGGAAATTCAGGCGCAGTACTCACGGGTTGGAATCAATATTTTGATTTGATCTTAAAATCAATAATTTATTTTAACTACATGGCATTTTATTCCTAAGTACAAAGGACTCGGAAATTCTGCCTGACCTCCCACTTCCCGTTAGTCACCAGAGATAATGGCTGCATTGACAAGAACTATTTCCAGTTCCTGTCAAGGGCCATTTCAGAAAGAAAGCTGAAGCAAAAGCCTTCAGTTCTTACTTTTATTTAAAAACATTTCAAAATAAATAGTCAGTTATTGGCCTCAAGGGTCTTCTTGTTTCTGCAAATGAAAAGACCTTGGGAGGAGGTAGCTCCAGATCTGTGAAGCAGTAGTTTGGTCTGATGAAAAGGCATGGAAGACAACAGCCCAGGACTCTGCAGCTACAAACTTGACCTTGGTTCTTTTGTTTGTTTGTTTCTACCATTCAACCCCTAAATGGCTTTCTGGGGGTCACTCATGCGATACTAACATGTACATGGCATGAATTGGGGTATGCATTTCCTCATAAGACAATTCAGAGAGCAAAACATTATGTCCTGAGACATAAATAAAAATAGCAGTCTCTGTGAGATCTTTCTCCATTCTAGTCTCCATGCTTTTGTCTTTATAGACTTTCAATTATTTAATGTATGCAACAATTCTGTTCTGAGAGTCTGACGCTCATTTTACTGAGAGACAGGCAGTCTCAGCTAATAAGTGGGGCAGCAGAAGGAATTGGATTCACTTCTTGGTGACAGAAAATTGAGAGTTCATATGCACTAGCTATTACTGTTTTCCCATCATTAACCAGATTTTCCATGCAAATCCTTGTTGTTTGATATTCACCTGTTGCATATGTGAAAAGAGAACCAGGATATTGAGTACTCTCTGATACATTACAAATAAGGTTGCGCTGTTAACCTTTGTATTCCTTGGAGAACTATTTTTAAAAAGTGTATGGGTTTCTTTTGGCCTAGTTTCAACAAAACCAACTTAAATATTTATTTAAATGAAGCTCTTTGTGTTACTGGGAGGGGACTCAAGCTTTTGAATGTCTCCTCTCTCAGTTCTTGATCCTCTGCCAAGATAGAATTCAGGTAAGGACAGCCTTCAGAACCTTAGCTGGAACCCATGTCATTAAGACTTTCTTATAGTGTGTGTCTCTGCTTCTTCTCTATGACCCAGGTATAATGTCACACACTTAGAATTATCCATTCCTTCCCAAGTCTCGCAGACATTTAGTTGTGCACTAGTCTATGTCTCCTTTTCTGTCTATTCTTACTGCCCTGAATCAGGTCCCCTCCTCCCTCCATCAGATCACTGCACACACTGCTTAGCTGGGAACAGTCCTGGTGGAGGAGTAAGTTATGGTAAGCATTGGACTGCTAACCAAGAGGTCAGCTGGTCCAAACTCTCCAATCATTCTGTGGGAGAAAGAGAGAGCTATCTGTCCTCTTACATATTGTCTCAGAAACCCTAAGCAATCCTAGTCTGTCCTATAAGGTTACTGTGAATTGTATTCAAGGTAATGGCAGTGTGTGGGGAGCAGGGCTGGGGGACCCTAGCTGAGATCCTTGCCATCAGCAGTCCTGTCCTCCAACAAGCCTGTTAACCGCTGTCTTGGAGGCTATCTCGGGAGAAGAAATATACCTCGGTCCTTGGTTCCGTGCGAAACAGTTTAAACAGAAGGCTGGTTTGTGATCCAAACAAGTTTTATGAGGGTTAAAAGACGTTTCAGGTTTACACGGGCACCCACAAGATCCCTCACCCCCACCTGCTGGCCTCGAAAATACTTGAGAGAAAAAAGAGACCCGAATGACTGTCGGCTATTTTTTTTTAAGTCTTTTGAAGGGCGTGGGGGGTGGGGGGGTGGACACGTGGCTGATGACTCTGGTCGACCCCATTGGCTGAATTGAATTCACCTGGCCTAGGTGAGCCAACGCAGGTACAGCATTTCTGGCTGGAAACCTGGATCCTTGAGCATGCATAAGTGTGCCATCCTTTCCTGACCAAGAGCTAGAACCCCTGAGCACGCATGATGGACGCCCTCTGTGCTAGCTCCCTCCATTCTCTCGGAAACTTCTCAAGGAGCAGCTCCACTCAGAACATTCACTTGCTCAGTACCCTTCAGCAGTATCTTTGACCTTCTGAAATCCGTTCCACATCCCTTAATCCAGGGCGCCTATGAAGAAAGCCAAATCGATTCTAATAGCCAGAAAATTCCTCATCTTCTATTTCTGTAATCTTGTTTCCTCACACCAAAATGCCCTTCATTATTACCCATTCATATCCAAATACTCCACTTAGGCTTCAAATTCTATTGCTTCCTTCTCAGAAAAAAAAAATCTCAATATTCTTCTATATTTGACTCCCACGAGGGTTGGAAGTAGCCGCACCAAATCTGAATGATGACACTCGATTTTGTTGTCATTTTAATAATAATAATGCTTGTATTCGTATGTTGTTATGTAGCTGTTTGATCTGACTTCTGAAGCTGGACTCTCCCAAGACTACAGACTCAGCTAACGCTTTACATTCACTCAGCATCACAATAGCCCTGTACATTGTAGACACTCAATATGCATTAAGCAAGGACTTGTTTTTCCCATGAACTTTGCTACTCTGCCAGGAACAGTGGAGTCCTCCTTTCTGATTCATAATGACACCAGTGTATCATGGTAAAACTTTGCTTTGTCTAGCTTTTTTTTTTTTTTAATGGAGTAGGTGAGAATCTGTTTGGTTTTTCACTGACTGATTTTTTTTTCAGCAACAAATTACCACACTTTCCTTCAAAGAAACCTGTGACTGGCCTGGAAGCACCTACCTTCCCTTTAGCAGCAATCACAGGCTCTTACTTAGGAAGGCAATATGTTAGTATACAGAGAATCTTAGAAATTGATTAGTTATTAAATAGGAATGATTGTTTTAAAATGACAATTATATTTGAGTTGACTTTGAGCTTATAGTGCATTCTCTTAAATAATTCTAAGAATCCTCATTGTGATTTTCTTTACATTATTTTCAAAAACATTTTTGACCTTTTTGATAACTGTCGAAGTTATCAAAATATCAGATTTTCTGCCTGAATTTTAATTTTCTGGTCCCACATCTGCACTCAAGGATACTATTTATCAATGTACAGAAAGTGCATTTCATTTAAATTTGCTTTCCACACAAAAACTCAGGATGTTACATGCAGGTATATCCTGCGTCTCCAAAGGTCTCCAAAGGTAAAGGCTTTTGCATTTGTTAAAAAGTACAATCGTGGTCAGTTTGGTGAACTCCTCTTGGTGTGGATCGCATTGAAATAGTCATCTCAGGATGAAAATTGATGCAGATACTGAGAATGTGCTCATTGTTGCAAGTACAGATTCTCCCTAGTGATTAAATAAACATCAGTTAAGTCCTGGTACACCTGATAAAAACACACTGACAATCCATCCAGCCTCTGGAAAACATGGCCAACCAGCCAACAACAAAAAGTTTACATTACACTTCAGAAACCTAAATCTTCTTTGGACTCTTTTCATCATCACCTGAGTTTCGGTGTTTAAGAACTTGCTTTTCCCTTAGGTAAGTCATACTTTGAATTAGGCAACTGAAAGTAGGGAAAGAACTGCTTTATTGGAGAAATTACACACATTTTCTTGGTATTACAGAGGAGTTCTGTTTTGTTTTGTTTTCTATTAGATGGAGAATAAAAGTCCCAGAAGATTCTGCATAGGCTTCCAAAAAAAGTTTTCTCAGAGACATGATACATCCTTTGGGCTAAAATGCTTTTTCTGAACATTTTCCCACCCCCTCCTCACTCATACATCCTTTCCACAACATCCCGCACAGGTGGCAAAGAGTCCCTATCACTCAGAACCTCTCTTCCATCAAGCAAAGTGTCAGATCTAGACATCAAAAGGAAGAACAAGGAAAGTCCATTTATTGAATGTTAGCATGGCCTGTGGCCTTGTTGGAGACATTGTAGGGTTTAGGAACATCTGCTGCAATTTACAGATTATCCTTTGTAAATTGACAAAAATTTATGATGCCAACACCACATGTCTCAAAACTATGATCTTCAATAGCAAGTACAGAAATCACTAATGTATCCCTGAGAATGTTGATGTGGCTAGGGAACTTAAAAAGTAAGATAAATAGACCCAGGGACATTGGGCGCAGCTTATTTTTGCTAGTCTTTGCTATTTGTTTAATATACTTATTTAGTTCTCACAGCAATTCAATGAAGAAGATGCCACTGTTGTTACAAGTCATTGAGTCAGTTCTGACTCGGCGCAATAAAAGGAAACACCGCCCACTCCCGAATCAGCCTCAGAATCTTTGCGACGCTAAAACCAGCTGTTGCAACTGTTGTGTCAATCTATTGCCTCAAAGGTCTTCTTCATTTTTGCTCAACTTTCAAAAGTATGTCACTCTTCACATTCCTCCTGATAACATGTCCAAAACACATGGAACTGTCTTACCTTCTTCACATTTAAGGATCTTTCTGGCTGTGCTTCTCCCAAGACAAATTTGTTCACTTTTTTGGCTAGTCTATGTAATACTCATAATATTCACCCAAATCTTTTCTGATTGTAAGCTATATAACACCCATTTATTCTGTTCAAATGATGGTTTCTTGGTCTATGTGCAGGTTCTGCAGGAGCATAATTCAAGGTTCTAAAATTCCCATTCTTTGGATTTCTTTTCTATAATTTATTATACCTACACAGTCAAGTGTCTTTGCACAGTCAATTAAACACAGACAAGTATTTTCTGTTTCAAGCCAAGTACGCCCTGATGTCAGCAATGATACACCAGTTTCCAAATCCTCTTTTGAATTTGGCTTGTGCCTCTGGCAGTTCTTGGTCTATGTATTGCTACAACAGTTTTACCTTGAGCAAAATATATTACTTGCATTATTTATTTTCAATAATTTCCACATTCTGTTGGATAATATTTCTGTAGAATGGTTACAAACATGTATCTTTAAAGTCAGTTGGCCAGGTATCTTTCAAATTTCTTGCCATCGATAAGTGAGCGCTTCCAGCATTGCAAAATCTCAATTGTCACTATTTTAATTTCTGAAGGCCTTTTTCCCCCACCAATGCCTTAGTGTACCTTAGGCTCCTCCCTCAATATCACCTCTTATTCATTACATGCTGCCTTCTCCAGTGATGAACCTTGATCTCTCTTTTTGGGGTAGAGGGTCTTTGGGTATTCTTCCCATCTTCTTTTGATACTCCTTGCATCATACAACATTTTCCACATCAAATTCTTCTATATTTCATCTGAAAGTTTGGGATTTTTTTCTTAATGTATTTTAGGAAATTAGGGTCCTTTCCCTTTGAGAAATGCTGAGTGTGTGCTTCCCTTTTGGGATTCTAAGTCCAGATCTTCAATTTCATTATAATATTCTATCTTCTTGGGTTTCCTCTTAAAATATCTGTTCAGCTTTTACTTTATCATTGCTTTTCCAATTTCTTTTATTTTTTTAAAAATTTTTTTAGGCATCACTGCCTCAGGTGGTGGGAGTAGGAGGCCCAACCTTTGCTCCTGGGAGCCGGAATTGAACCTCCATCCCAGTGGGCCACAGTCCCGCGTACAACCACTACACCACCGGGGCTCAGCCCGCTTTTCCATTTTCTTTAGCTATTCTACACATAAAAAAATTTACAGTGTTTTCAGACATCCATTTGGGCAATTTCTAACTTTCTTGTCCTTTTAATGACCTTTTACTTTGTTCAGTGTTGATGTCCTTGATGTCCTTCCACAACTCATCTGGTCTTTAGTCATTAGTGTTCAGTGAGTCAAATTTATTCTTGAAATGTTCTCTAGATTAAAATAGGATATACTTGAGGTTGTGTTTTATATCTTGTGAACTTGTTTTCATTTTATTCAGCTCTATTCTGAAATTGCAAATGAAAGTTGATGGTTTGTTCTAGAGTTGGCTCCTGTTCTTAATTTAGTTGCTGATATTGTTTCCCATTGTCTCTTTTCACAAATATATCAAGGTGATTATTGCATTCCAAGTATGTAAGATTTATATAGAGGTATTTTTCAAGTTATTGAAAACATTTTTGAAATAACTAAGTTTTTGAAGTCTTGAAAATTCCTATTATGTAATCTTCTTTGTCAGGTCTATTACCAAGACCAGATTTTCAAACTGCCAGGTTTTCATTATTGTTTCCAATTTTTATATTAAAATTACCAGTAATTGTCAACATAGCTTTACAGTATGTCTGGTCATTTCTTACTGCAAAAGTTGATATAATTCTTCAATATTTTTCTTCATTAACTTTGGTGGTTGGTTGATAAATTTGAACAAAAGCAACGTTAACTGATCTTCCAGGTAGGCATCTAAGCATAATCCTATAACAGAATAACACTGTACTTCAAGCTAGATCTTGAAATGTTGCTTTGGCTATTAATGGAATGGCATTTCTCATCAATTTGTCATTCCAGGTATAATATATCATATGATTGCCTGTCTCAAACTGGCAAATCCCAGACCATATAACTAAATAATGTGAATATATGTGTGTTTTATTTCATTTTTGGTGACTTCCAATTTCCCTATATTTATACTTCACACATTTCCTTTTTTGATAATTAATGCATTCTTTAGCTGCCCAAAAGGAAATGAAGGTTCCAAAACCCTTTTTCTCTTCGTGTTATTAAGATCGATGCTACTTTGAAGAAACAGTATTTCTGAACTTGTATTCTGAATGTCTTCCAAGTCTAGTGGCTTATCTCCTAGCATTGTATTAACAGTGCTATTCTCTTTACAAGATTTTTAGCACCTAATTTTCAGAAGTAGCTAATACTTAATGGCTACCTTCTCATTAATCTGTCTTAGTCTGGAAGCTCAGCTGAAACCTGTCCACCAGGGAAACCCCTGCTAATATTTGAAATACTGGTGGTATAGCATCCAGCACCACAATACCCATGGTCCCTGTGGTAGTCACCTAATCTGGTATCAATTTAAGGATTAAGAGTGTAGGGGTGTAGTGTAGACAATCTAGAGTAAGCCAAGGAGACTTCTGTGTGGTCATGGCCTTCTGAAAATTCTGGGAAACCTGGTACTTCCTTATTAGAAGCAGGAGACACTATCTCTCTTGACTCACTCCCTTGGAGATGCTCTCCTGACAAGATATGAGGATGGCTTCCTGCTAGACATCCCTGAGCCACATAAGCCACGTGGATGCAACCAGACCTCTGAAGCTGGAGAAGCCACACAGAGACTCCTGCCAGCCCTGAGATGCTTACACCACCACTGGATCCAAAGACTTTCTACCCATTGGCTTGTGATTGTTCTGCATTTGACATTATTGCATGTGTTTCATGAGTCTGAAGAGGAATTAATGAATCTGTATCAGACATATGGGCTAATATCAGACCTATGACCTTGGACTGGACTGGGATGTTTTCTTAATGTACAATTACTCTTTGTATAAAACTCTCTCTTATTTACATCTGCGTGTTTATGAATTTGTTTCTCTAATCTACCAAGACTAACACAGTCCCATAGTCTAAAAAATTGACAAGAAAGCACTGCTCCATATGTATAATCATCATTTATGTTATTGAAAATAGGTATTTGTAATGATCTGGAGAAACATCTCTTTTTAAAGTTATATTTTATGATCACCAAGGAACCTTGGTGGTGTATTGTTTACATGTTGGGTGCAATGGATGGCAGTTCCAAATGACCAACAGCTTCACAGGAGAAAGACTGGACTTCCTACTCCAAGAAGCAGTTCCAGTCTCTGAAACCCACAGTGGGTCACTGTGAGTCTGTATTGAATCAATGGCAGTGTGTTTTTACTTTTGAGTTAAGAATTCTATCACGACTACCAAATTATCCTTATTCCCAACTCTCTTATTCTATGCACCACCGACTAACAATACAATGTGATTGCAATATGATACAAATTCTGACTGCAGATTTTCGTAGAAATCTTCAACTTTGAACAAAGTAACATGGATGAAGGGAGACAGTGGTGTCATAAGATATAAAAACAATAATTTATCAAGGGTCCATAAGGGTGGGAGGAAAGAAGGAGGGAAGAAGAGGAGCTGATACCAAGGTCTCAAACTGAAAGAAAAAATTTTGAAAATGATAATAGCAACATATGTACAAGTAAGTTTGACACAATTGATGTATGGATTGTTATAAGAACTGTAAGAGCCCCCAATAAAATTTTGAATTAAAATAAAAAATATTTAAAAACTCCAACATTGACAATAGTAATCAGAGCCCAAATTTGAGTAATTGTCATATTAACTGGCGTTCATATTTTCCTATCACTGACAGTGTTGCAATTTAAATCAAGATCCTGAATTGATTTTGATTATTTTGTTTTTTATATGATGGCTATAATGCCATTCCACTTTTAATTGTCATTCCTGGCATAATAGACCATATGATTATCAAATACAAAATGCTCTATTTTGGCTCATTAAACTCTGGACATCAATCTTTATATATTCCACTACATTTTCTACATCTTCTAATTTTCCTATGAATTCATATTTCATATTTTCCACATTCTAATTGCTAGTGAGCTTTTTATTCTTGTTTTGAGGCTTTCCTCATCAGCAAATGAAGATTCCCCAAAGCTTTACACCATCCATTTCATTAAGATGCTTTCTACTTTGAAAAGGCAGCTCCAAAATTTTCTTCCATTAGGCAAAGAGCCGAATCAAGGCCAGCAAAGCAAAACGGAGAAAATTCCATTCATTAAAAGTTAACATTGGCCTCTGGCCTTTTGGGAGACTTCTTAAAGCCAAGAACATCTGTTGCAATTTACAGATTATTTTTTTTTCTGGCAAAACATAGGATGCCAACATCGTAAGACTCATAGCTATTATCTTCAATACCAAGTATGGCAATCATTAATGTGTCCCGGAGGATGTAGATGGCAAACCATTTTTTTTATTTAGTAAAACAAAACAAAACAAAACAAAACAAGGAGTTTCAGAACTTCCTCTCTGTTACATTACTCTTACTTTGGCCCTACCAGGCTTCCCACACCCTCTTCACCACCAATTGCGGACTACGGGTTGTCCCCTCCTCCCCCCATTCCTAAGTCTGTCCATGCTCCCCTTCTCACCTCCCTCCCCCTCATCCAGCAGGAACCAACAGTCCAGTCGTTCTCTCCTCCCGACTGTCCTCCCAGGAGTGCTCCCTTCTTGATTCAGTCCATTTTGCGGGTTCAGACCACCTTGCTTCCTGGCCACGTGACCCTCGAAATGGTCGCTGTCTGTGGGAAGACAGTTCGACAAGTCCTGTCATTGTTTGCCCAGTCCCACCCTCCCCCTGTGGCTTAGGTCCCCGCAGGGGCCGTAGTCCTCTGAGCATATTGGGTGCCTGGGATCGGACCAGCGTCGGGACCAAACCGGCTCGGTTTCTCTTCCTCCATTTCCACCTGTCTCCATGTGGGCGTGGCTGCTGGCCCCTCTCCACTACCTCTTCTCTGCCATCCCCACTTCCATTGAGGGAGTCAGTCTGGCTCTGGTTAGGGCATGACAGGGGGACAGAAGGAAGGCAGAAGAAAATAGAGGAAAGAACTAGAAGGCAAAGAGCACTTGTAGAGGCCTAAACACAGGCATGTGTATGTAAATATAATTATCTTTGATAAGGTGGGAATAGATTCAGGTACATATAGTTATAGGCTTAGTACTAAGGTAGCAGCTGGACCTTGGGCCCCCACCCAGGCACTCCTTCAATGCAAAAACACTTTCTTCTATGAATCTGGCATTCCATGATGATCACTGGCCCAATATGATCACTGAAGTCAAATAGGTGCATAAGTAAATGTGGTGAAGAAAACTGATGGCGTCCAGATATCAAAGGATATAGAGTTTGGGGTCTCAAAACCTGAAGATAAGCAAATGGACAACTACCTGAGAAGTATCCAAGCCCACACAGAAGAAGCATACCTGCCAGTGTGGCTGCAAGGTATCAAGAGGATCAGGTTTCAGGCATCAAACAGGAAAAAAATCATATCACTGTGTACACACCTTCCTGAGATGATCACTGAGGACAGGAGGGGACATCAGTAAGAGTGGTGAAGATAGCTAATGGTACCCGGCTACCAAAAGATATAATGCCTGAAGTCTTAAAGGCTTGAGGATGAACAAACGAAACAACAAGGCCCACCATAGAAAAAGCAAACTAGCCTGTCCGACCATGAGGTGTGGAAAGAACCAGGTATCAGGCATCAAAGAACAAAAATCATATCATTATGTGCCCACCCTCCTGACATGATCACTGAGGACAAAAGGGTTCAGAGGCAGACAGAGGAAAGGAACTAATGGCGCCCAGCCACCAAACGATAAAGTACCTGGGATCTTAAAAGTTTGAAGGTGGCCAAGTGACCATCTAGCACAGAAGCAGCAAAACCCACATGGAAGAAGCACACCAACCTGTGTGATCACAAGAAGTCGAAGGGAGCAGATTTCAAGCATCAAAGAACAAGAATCATATCACTACGAATGAGGGGGAGAGCAGGGTGGGGACCCAAGGCCCACTTGTGGATAATTGAACATTCCCTTACAGGGGGGTCACAGGGAGGAGACAGGCCAGTCAAGAGGCAGTGAGGTAACAATGAAGCATGCAACTTTCCTCTAGTTCCTGAAGGCTTTCTCCCCCTCAACCCCCGCGGCAACTATCATGGTTCCAACTCTGCCTTACAAATCTAGCTAGACTGGAGGAGGGCAGAGATGGGAATTAGACATACAGGAAACCCAGGGAGGACGAACCCCTCAGTGCTAGTGGTAAGAGTGGAGTTACTGGATGGGTGGAGGGAAGGTGGGGAGGAGAGAGGGAGCCGACTGCAGGGATCTACAGATGGCCTCCTATCTGGAGGACGGATATCAGGAGGAGTGGGCAAGTGGAACTATTGGGCAGTCTAAGATATGTCTAAACATTAATTTATAAAGTAACGAGGACTGGGGGGGGGGAGGATAATAAGGATGGAGGAGGAAGGATGAGAAGCCGATATCAAGGGCCGGCGTGGAAAAGTGTATACTTGGAGAATGTTAATGAAAGCAGGCATATGAAGGTGCTTGGCACAGTATAGGTAACTATGTATTGTAAAAAGCGAGCTCCCAATAAAATGATTAAGAAAAAAACAAGGAACATTTCTGACTGCTTATTTTCCTAGTCTTTGTGCTAGTTATTTCATATGACCTATTTAATCCTAACAATTCAATGAGTAGAACATTATTAGTGTACACAAAATATAGGTAAAGAAACTGTCAAATAGTATCCCACTAATAACACTGTTACCCATCCATTTATTTATTTACTTATTCAGCAAAAATTTGTTGCTTTTGTAATACTTTCCAGGCACAGTATAATGTGTTGGATAAAATGAAAGGGATAATTCCTTCTCATAGCACTATACATTTGTGAGAGTCATCTCAGTATGAATCAGAGAATCATGTAAAACTACAAGCACTTGTAGGTAATTGTATATCCCCAGAGGTACATAGTGTTTGTGGCAGTCATGTGCTTATGTTAATTTTATGATTGAAATGTAGGGGTGGAGTCTAGCCTGTTAATCTGGAGATAGCCATTGAGTAGCCACTGAGGTCTCTATGTGGGCATGGCTTTCTCCTGAGACTTCTGGGAAATCTCACGATATTTCCATCGTGAAGATGAGACGCTATCTTCCCCAGTTGTTGGGAGTTAGTCTCAGAGACTATGAATCATGGGAAAGACAAGATGCAGCCTCCGAGAAGTTAGAGGAGCCGGTGGAGAGATCACACAGCTTTGCCCTGATGGAGGTAGACCTCTGAAACTGGAGTGGCATGCTGTTGATGGACTCTGAGCCCTGGAAGCGAGGAGCCATATGGAGACACCTGTCAGCACTGGGATTCTGCACCCACTGACCTGTGACTTCGTGAGTCGGAAGGAGACTTCATAGACTGATTTCGGGTGTGTGGGTTAATATCGGACTGATGACTTTAAACTGGACTGGGCTGGGATGCCTTCTCAGTGTCACATTCCTTTTGTATATAAACCCATTCTTTATATCGATATGCGTGTCCTTGAATTTGTTCCTCTAGTCTACCTGGACTAACACAGTGCTGTATTCAACACCCTCTGTACAACAGTGTCTTCCATCAGATATAGCAATGCCATGGTCAATAGCATGAAAGGCTGTCCTGTCCTATGTCACTCTCACTCTTGCTGTTATGTTTGAGCCTATGTTTACGACTAGTGGGTCACTCCATCCAGTGGATGGTCATCCTCATCTTCACTGCTCTTCTGCTTTATCAACATTATGTCCTTTTTGTGTCCAAGTGTGAGGATAGTACAGAATAGGACAGTGTTTCATCCTGGTGTACAGAGGGTCACTATGAATTGGAACTGACACAATGGAACCTAACAAATAGCAATGTGTTGCAGTCTCTGCTGATTTCCACATCCTCTGATTCTTCATATTCTGCTGCTAGAATTTGATTAGTGGGACATGAGGATTAATTGTCTCCCTGTCCTTAACATATGACTTTATTTTTTTACGTTATGTAATTTTCTATTATAGAGCTCCCTCTATCCTGGTTATGTTTCCATATGGAAGGGAAGGAATGTAAACTTCTGTAAATTCTTCAGTTTTAAAACTTTATACAAATACATACACAAGCACACAAACCTACATGATATCTCTATGTTTCTCCAAGTATCAAAACAAAACTCAAACAGGCTGCCATTGAATTGCTTTCAACTCATAGCAATGACCCTGTAGAAAAGGGTAAAATTGGCCCTTAGTTTTGTTATTGGTGTTGTTCTTTTAGCAGACATGGAAAACCTCATCTTTGTCTTGCTGAGCAATTGATGGTTTCAAACTTCTGACATTGTGGTTAGCAGACTATTTCTCAACCCATTATTCCATCATTATGCTTTTCTTCAAGTATATTATCCAAACTAGAAACTTTTATATAGGACTTTCTAAAAGTATGGAAAGCCTTCATTTAATTATTTTTTAATTCTATTTTTGCATGAACTTTTCAGAATGCCCTCATCATATCTATTATACAAACTTTCTTTTACCTACTTGTAGATTTAATGCTATTTTATATAATTTAAACATATCTGGCAGTCTTACAAAACTGAAAAGAGTGGATATTCATGTATTTTATTTCAAATTAAAAAAACTCACATCTGCTTCTCTCCTTTTCTTCCATCACCCCTTCTTCTACATTTTCACTATCTGCAGCCCAAATTATTAGGAGGCTTTCAGACTTACAGCTGATCTGTCGGACTGACATCTATAAGATGAACAGTTAAAAACTACCAGTTGATCAGTGGGAGGGAGACAGGAATTGCTACTCCATGAAAGTGCTTCTTGAAAACTCACAGGGGCAATTCTACTCTGCTCTGCTGTGTCACGGTGAGTAGACACCAACTTGATGGCAGGATGTACATACTTTTTAAGCAGAAAATCAGTTAATTCATTAATATATCTTACAATATCAACTTAAAGTTACATAGTGTCTTTATGGCAGGTGAAGAACATAATGATATATTTCTGAAAATGTATGTTTACTAGCTTATTAAAACAATATCTGTGCCATGCTTTTTCCTATTCTCCAATACACACATTCCAATTATATGTGATACTGATATTTATTCTATTTGAATCATTTAAGTTTAGAATATAATTTATTTAATTGGCAATGTCCTACCTTAATATATACGAGGGAAATAAAGAAGTTTGTGAAAAAAGGGATGGAAACATAATGGAATTATTTCATAAACTTTTTGAAGTCTCTGTACTTCTTTAATCTCCTGGTTCTCATTGAGTCCTTTCATGTTGGCTCACAACTGTTGGAGTACTCTTTACTGGAAGTTTATGTAGTCCACACCAAGGTTCTTTCTACATTTTAAGGAAAATGCAAAGATAGACCATGTTTTCATCTCCAAGGAGACTTCACAAATTAACTATTAGCTAGAGGCAGAGTTCCCTTTCCTTGTAAAACAACTCAGCATCAAAAAGTCATGTCTTCCTGCTCAGCACTGCAGCTGAGAAAAGAAAATGGAATGCTATCTCTGGTGATTTTGTCTTAGACCAAGTAGCCCTGAGGAAGATTTCCTACTTCAGTCATTTTTCTTTTCTTCCTTTCCTTCAGGATCATTTACATAGGTGGCCCTTCATTCTTCCTTTGGCTGTTCCATCAGTTGTACCAAAACTGTGATGTGTAAACCTGCACGGACCAAACTTTTTCAGTTCTTATGGGGTCCAGAAGGGAGAAGGAAAGAGACATTATTTAGGAGGAACTGAACTTTGGCTAAGGATGGAAAATCTGGAAATAGAGATGATGAATGCAATTGTTGTCACTGTATTGCATATACAAAAGAATGCTGCAAGGGCAAATATTTCATTATATATACTTCTACCACAATTAAAACAAAACTCTTTGCATTATACACTTAGAATTTCTTTTCTTTTCTTTTCTTTTACAGCGGAGAGCATGAATGCACTCCCCCACTACCACAAATTATGCAGTCGAGTTTCCCACATTTGGGGAAATCACAGGGGTTAACACACCTGGAGTGCAATGGATGCGTCTCACCCTAGGAAAAGCACCTTCATGATCATAGTATCTTCCCTGCCAGGTAAGTATATGCACTTAGAATTTATGCATTTACTGTAACTATTATTTATCAGTAAGTTATGTATTGCTAATATATTAGTATATATGTATTAATAAATATATCATAAGTATATTACAATTAATAATTATAATATATAAATCAATTAATATATAGATAGATGACTATTTTCATTAAATTAATGAACAGTTGGATGAATGAGTAATAAAAGTAAGATATATTAATGAATCAACTGATTTTCTGTTTAAAAAGCATGTACATCCTGTAACCCAAAAATTTCTTCTTTTTCAAATTCGGTGCTCTGAGGAAACAAATTTGAAAAACAAACTGCTGTGTTGTCTACTCTATCATTCATGATCTGAACTTTCTAGTTCAAATCAAGGTAGCAGAGTTCACTGATCATATTAGAGCCTCAATGATCATATTTATTTCTTTAAGACTATACCTGAAAATGTAATGTATGGAAACAGGGAAACAGGTTTACATCTGATTCCAGTGTTTATAAATTACTTAATCTTTACTGTGCTTGAGATTCTTTTGCTTTAAACTTGAGTATTAATGTTTTCTATGAAATATGCCAGAGCCTTGGTTACATATTAGGCTGCTAATAGCAAGATTCAGGGTTCAAAGCCCCCACCTACTCCATGTGAAAAAGAAAAGGTTATCTAGTCTAGTCAAGGGTTTAAGTCTCAGAAAACCACAAATGCTTTTCTACCCTGTCATATATGGTATAAGAGTTGGAATCAACCAGTTAGCAATGAGTAATGACAGTATAATATGTCATTAATGTGATAATATACTTTGGTGTTTTTAAAATAAGGAGTAGCTGCTTTGTAAATGAAGGACGTCTGGTGGTGCAGTGGTTAAATTGAGTGATTGCCAAAAGTCAGCAATTTTAACTTCACCAACACTCCTCATTCAAAAGATAAAGCAATGGGTTTTCATAAAGATTGCAGCCTTAGAAACTCTGTAGACACACACACGAAAAAAGAGAAGACACACAAAATCAGCACCATCAAGCAATACCTTGAAGAATTAGAACAAGGACTACAACATAAACCCTCCAAAAGAAGAAGGAATGAAATCATAAGGATCAAAGCAGAAATAAACAATATGGGGAAGCATTTTTTAAAAATCAATAAGATAAGAAATTGTTTCTTGGAAAGGATGAACACAATAGACAGGACACTTGAAAATTTAACAAAGAAAAGAAAAGATGCAAATACCCAGAATAAGAGACAAAAAAAGGTCATTACAACAAATCCAAATGGAATAAAAAGAATAATAACACACCACTATGAAAAAATTAATTCAATCAAATTTGACAATCTAGAAGGAATGGACAGATAAATAGAAATACATCAGCTACCAAGAAAAGCCCAGAACTACATGGTCTCAGAAGGGGTAATCTACCAAGTAGTCAGTGAAGATTTGACACAAATGCTACACAAACTATTCCAGAAGATAGAAAAAGACAACACGCACCCAGACTCATTCAGTGAAGCCAGCATAACACTGACACCTAGGAAAAGACCCCACAAAGAGAAAATTATAAGCCAGTATCACTCATGAACATAGATGCTAATATCCTCAACATAATTCTCGCCAACAGAATCCAACATTATATCAACAAAATAATTCACCATGACCAAGTGGTACCCATTGCATTCATTCCAGGAATGCAAGGATGGTTCAACACTGAAAAATAATTGATGTGAGATTGGGACTCTGAGGTGGGACTATTTCTGGCTCTGGTGTGGATCCAGGAAGGCATCTTCATTTCTCTCCCCACACCCACCCCCTACTCGTGGCAAGTCAGGCTGGTCCTCAAGCTGGTCCTCAGCACCCAGTACCATTGCTCATGGCAGCCTCACACACATACCACAGGTCAGAGGCGGAGCTTGCACAC
The DNA here is from genome assembly GCA_004026705.1 of Nesogale talazaci. Lineage (NCBI taxonomy): Eukaryota > Metazoa > Chordata > Mammalia > Afrosoricida > Tenrecidae > Nesogale > Nesogale talazaci. The sequence goes on from PVJH01008266.1 coordinate 86,191, forward strand.
CTGTCTTTGATGACCAACATCCAGCCAGACCATGGCCTCCAAACTGAAGAAGGATGACACTGAGCATGGAGGAAGCAGGCCATGCAAGCAACCTCCAAAGTAGCCCAGTGAAGTGCCAACACCCAAGAGACCTCAGACTGACCAAAAGAGAACAAAACAAGAGTGCTGCAGACCCAGAATATCACCACCACAGCTCCTGGGAGAAAACCAAGGGGCAGGCACACAAAACTGGAGGAGGAGGAATAGTGCATCTCACAGGAGTCCTCTGAGGAAGAGCAGTGGCACCCCACCCAAGCAGCCTGCCTAGACCCCAAGTTGTTTCTTCCTGGTACTAGACAGCTTCACTCCTCTCCCATATCTCAGTCCCTGACCACAG
>PVJH01008267.1:0-49113 GCA_004026705.1 Nesogale talazaci
CGAGTGGGCAATGGGATGAAACAGATTCCAGGAAGATGCCCATTTGCTAAGAAGCCTCACATGAAGTGGGGGCTCCATAGTTTTAAAAAAGTCAAGTATTGCCATAAACCTCAATTTCCCAAACCCTAGGGCTGGCTGTTCTTCGGGGACAGATGAGGGCCTGGCATCGGTGGGCGTGATTAGTCTGGGGCCACGTCAGTAGTGGGGGAAAATCCTGAGTGTCCACACAGCCAGCTGCAAAGAGTGAAGGAACCAGACCCAAACCACACCAGGGACAGTGCCTGCGCTGACAAAGGAGTTTAATGTGCATCTGACGTCGTACCTTCACAGGTAGAAGTGCTCAAGGAGCATGTGCTACTAACAACTTCAAAATCCACCTTCCCATTCTGAACCATTTCACTTGACTATTAACTCCATTAAATGGTACAAAACACAACTTGCTTTTCCAAGCGTAGCCCTTTGCCATGCAAACACCAAAGCCCATCCATTGCCATGGAGTCTGGTAGCACGCTGTGAGGCCCCTCAGACAGGGCAGGACTGCTCCACAGACTTTCCCAAGGGAAAGCAGACTGTCAAAGCTTTGACACAATCCACATCAGCTGTGTCTGTCAATCACTATTTTTGTTTTACATCATTTTATTGGGGGTTCTTACAGCTCTTATCATAATCCATACAAACATCTATTATGTTAAGTGCATTTGTACATTTGTTGCCACCATCATTCTCAACACATTTTCTTTCTACTTGAACCCTTGGTATCAGCTCATTGCACCCCTCCCCCCTCCCTCATGAACCCTTGATAATTTATAAATTGTTTATTCATGTCTTGCACTGTCCAGTATCTCCCTTCACCCACTTTTCTGTTGTCTGTCCCCCAGGGAGGGAATTACATGTAGATCGTTGTGATTGGTTCTCCCTTTCTCCCCCTACTGTACCCTTACCTTCTGGTATGGCTGCTCTCATGATTGGTCCTGAGGGGTTTATCTGTCCTGGATCCCCTGTGTTCCCAGTTCCTATCTGTACCTGTGTACATGCTCTTGTCTAGCTGGATTTGTAAGGTAAAATTGAGGTCATGATTGTGGGGGGAGGGGGAACATTAAAGGGCAGTGGAGAGTTGTATGTTTCAGTGTTGCTACACTGGCTCTTCTCTTCCTTGTGACCCTTCTGTGAGAGGATAGCCATTGTCTACAGATGAACTTTGGGTCTCCACTCCATACTCCCCCTCATTCGCATTGATAATGATTATCTATTTTTGGGGGGGCATCACTGCCCTCTGGTGGTGGGAGTAGGAGGCCCAGCCTTTGATCCGGTGGAGCTGGAATTGAACCTCTATCCCAGTGGGCCGCAGTCCCACACACAACCACTATGCCACCGGGGCTCAGTCCAATGATTATCTATTTTGGCTCTTCCCATGCTTGACACGCCACGTAATGGTCACACTGGCTGGTGTGCTTCTTCCATGTAGACTTTGTTGCTTCCCTGATAGATGGCTGCTTGTTTAACTTCAAGCCTTTAAGACTCCAGACAGTATATCTTCCTTTTTTTTTGGGGGGGGGGGGCATCACTGACCTCTGATGGGAGTAGGAGGCCCAGCCTTGCTCCTGGAGAGCTGCTGCTGGATTTGAACCACCAACCCAGTGAGCCGCAGTCCAACACACAACCTCTATGCCATCAGGGCTCAGCCCAGTATATCTTCTAATAGCCAAAGCCATCAGTTTTCTTCACCAAATTTGCTTATGCACCCATTTTGTTCTCAGTGATTGCATTGGGAACGTGAGCATCACAGAATGCCAGGTTATTAGAACAAAGTGTTCTTGTATTGAGGGAGAACTTGAGTAGAGGCTCATGTCCATCTGCTTCCTTAATATTTAATATATAAACATATGTACATAGACCTCTTTCCCTATCATCATATATAAGTATATTTACATATGTACATGGCTGTATTTAGACGTCTATAAATATCCTTTCCTCTAAATTTCCTAGTTCTTTCCTCTAAATTTCCTTCTACTTCCCTCTTGTCCCGCTTTCACGGTCAGCCTTCATTTGGGTTTCAGTGATTCTTCTAGGCTACATTGTCTCTGATCTAGCCCCACCAGGGATTAAATCACTTTTATAGTTAGCAAATGAGGCGTTAACCGCTGCGTCACCAGAGTTCAGGTTTTTTTCTGACACTATGAATGGTATTTTGTTTCAAATATGTAGCCGTTTGTTGCTTCATGCAGCAGAAATCCCCCCAAACTTTGTGAAAATTGATATGCGACTTTCCAGGAAATGCGTCATTGGTGCGTTCATTCTTTCATTAAACAATTATTGAGAGACATCCTACTTGTCCCAAATGCTCGAGAGAGGCTGAGAAGCTACTGAGGAGTGAGAGTAAAACAAGTTAACCACTGAGCCCGGGCTGGGTCCTGGGAAACTATTCCATAAGTTAACCCACACGAATGGATAGAAAACCGTGCAAAGGATACCGGACCGCACAAATGGATACCAGAGCGTAAGGTTGGGTGGGCGAGCACGGCACTCTGCGACTCGGAGAACGTTTCCCCAGGGATTTCCCTGTCACTCGAGTCAGTGCATCCGGGCTGCCAGAGCGGTTTGAACCAAACCCAGTGTCATCCTCGCCGAGGCTGGCAATCTGGATGGCAGCAGACAGCCTCCCCTTGCCCCAACCCAGGGGCTGGTGGCTTTGAACGGCAGACCTAGCACTTAGCCCCTAACCCACTTCGTCACCAGGGCCTCTCAGCGCCAGCGAGTCTAGTGTGACGCGTGCGGACCCTATGGGACAGGGTGGAACTGCCGCGTGGGTTTCCAAGACTGTAAATCTTTCCGGGTGCAGACAGCCTCCTCTTTCTCTGGCAGAGCGGCTGGTGCTTTCGAACGACTAACCTTGGGGTTTGCAGCCCAGCATGGGAGGAGCCAGGACAGCACCAGGCCCCTTTCAGAGGTGTAGGTCAGGGGACACGGAGCGTGGATGCGACAACTGGGGGGTCAGGCACAAAGCGCAGGAGATCCCTTAACACCGAGGGGGGGGGGGACGCCCAGAGGGATCGGGGAGGCCAGCAAAGCCACTCTCGGGGTGGCTGGGGCGGGGGACCAGGGACGGAGGTGGGGTAGGGGTGACGGGGAAGGGATACGGCCTGTCCAGGAACCCTGTCTGGGGCGCCCAGGGGCATGGCAGGGAGGGCAGCAGCGCCCGGGGCAGCACCTGGGCCCGCGCGTGAGGGGGCGGGAACCGCCTGCGCCCCGCCCCCCGAGAGGCGGGCCAGGGCCAGGAAGCCTATTTGAGGCGCGGGGCCCGGCTACCCACTCTGAGCGCCCTGGGCAGCAACCGGTGGCACCTACCTAAGCCAGGTGAGTGGCGGACTCGGAGTGGGGCGGGGGAGGCACGGTGAGCTGGGAAGCAGCCGCCTCGGGGGGCGCCTTGGGGAGCAGGAGGCCAGCTCGGGGCTAGCCCTGTGCTGGCGGGGCTAGCCCTGTGCTGTCATCCCGAGGACGGGGCCACAGGTCTGACGCTCAGGAAAGGTAGCACCGACACTGTCCCGCAGATGATGGTCCAGCGTCACCCCGGGAATCTGGAGCACCCCCTGCGTCGCCCGGGAGGATGCTGCAGCCGGCTGTCCCTGGGACAGAGAGAATGTCCCCGAACAAGAGGCAGCACTAGCACTGCTCTGTCCCAGGGCGAGGGCCATGTAAGCCAGCAGACTGAACAGGTGCCATTCCCCAGCCCGCCGGGGGTCCGGGCTACTTCTGTGCCGACTGTCTCTTGGCCGCTGGGTATTTCTGTGGGTGCGAAATGGGCTCAGACAGACCCTGTGGCGTGGAAACCCGCCGAAGTTCGCTCACAGAAAGAAGCTGCCTCAAGACCCCCCACCCAGCCCAGAACCCCGAAACGTTTGCAGATCTAGGACCGGGTCCCTGAGCAGACTGGGCAACGTAGGCCTAAGCGCTGAGGTCTGTGCGGAGGATGGGCGTCGGAAGGGGCAGAGCATTGATCTGGACCCTAGATAACCCCCAACGCACTGACTCACCGCCTACCTGAACGGGGCTTCGGGGGCTCAAGGCACTTTTTGTTCTCAAGATCAGTTCATTGCGGGCTCTTACAGCTCCTATTAATAATCCGTACACCCCTTGTATCATGCATACTGGTACATAGGCTGCCACTGTAATTTTCTTGAGACTCGTGCGAAGGTTCTTGCAGGGGAGCGTAGCTACTTGTATACCCTTGACTGAAGGACAGTCCTCCTTCTATCGGGGAAGGTCGTGCTCTTCAACCGAGCGCCCAGCTTCAGGAGGGACGCACATGGCAGCGGTGAGGGAGGAAGGGGACACCAGCCAGATCAGCTGAATCAACCCTGGCGATTCAGCGGGGTGACAGATGTCACAGCCAGATCGCCCTCACATCCAGCCATCATAATTTTCTACACATTTACTTTCTATTTGAGTCCTTGGTATCAGTTCCTCTTTTTCCCTCCCTCGTTCCACCCTTGTAACCCCTTGATAAATTATACATAATTATTATTTTCTTTTTTAATTTTAAAAATAATTTTATTGGGGGTTCACCCAACTCTTATCACGATCAATACATAACATCGATTGTATGCAGTCCACATTTGCACACTTGTTGCCATCATCATTCTGGAAACATCCTCCTTCCACTTAGGCGCCCTGTATCAGCAGCTCCTATTTCCCCTCCCTCCTTCCCCACTCCCACTCCCCGCCCCGAACCCTTAACAATTTTAATAATTTACAAATTATCATTATTTTGTCAAATTGCACACTGTCCAGTGTCGATGTGTCCCTTCACCCACTCCCCTGTTGTCCATACCCCAGGAAGGAGGTTATATGTAGATCCCTGCAATTAGAAAGGGGGAACATTATTATTATTTTCATATCTTAGACCGCTGTCTCACTTCCCCTAAGGCTTGTTCACCCCCCTATTGGGGTGGGGGATGATGAATGCATTTTTGTCATTATGCATGCTTTTTCCTATTCTCATTTTACTCTATCTTTTGTTTACTTTTTCTTTTGTCTCTTGGGCTATAAGTCTTTACCAAAGGAGAGAGTCTCATCTTTATCCCATGGTGGGGCCGCCGCTGGCTTTGAACCCACAGACCTCGAGTTTACTTAGTCCAACACGTGCCCAGCAGGAGTAGGAGTGAAACGCCAGGAGGCAGACACCCATTACTTGAAAGCGTGTCTGAGACTGCAGCTCAGCCCTTGAAAGGGATTGATTGCGATTCCAGATACTGTGGAATATTGTCAGGGTTCTCTTGGGAGTCGGCTTGCTGAACAATGAGGACAGCAGGACCTTGGTGACCTGGTCCCTTCTAGGACTCTGGGAACGGAATTTAGAAGGTGGCTCTGTTGATTCTGAGGACATTGATGGTGATAGCAATTAACCACAGAATGTCAGATGAACATCTACACTGACCTCAAAACTCTAACGTGTTTGCCTTAAAGATGACAAGCTTTGGTGGCATAGTGGCTGTGCGCGGGACTACGGCCCACTGGGATAGAGGTTCAATTCCAGCAGTGGCTCCACAGGAGCTAAGGCTGGGCCTCCTACTCCCACCACCAGAGGGCAGTGATGCCCAAAAAACAAAAAACAAACAAAAAAATGACAAGCTTTTGTCTTCTTGTAGTAGAAGCCTACTTGTTCTCATGAAAGTAGAAGTGACTTGTGGAATTGGAGTTTCACACCCTTAACACTGCTTTCGACAGTCAGCACACTCGGCAGCGACATTCAGCATCGATGCCCTTAGTCTGCAGGGACGGTTGAGGATGGTCCTTGAATACTTACAGCTCAGAAGAAGTGTGGGAAGGTTCTCCCCAGGAACATATGTGAGTAGTAGAAAGAGGGAGTTTGGCCCCATAGATTGATTGGCCCCCATGGCTAGTGGTTTTCAAGCAGAATTGAGAAATCTCTGTCCGTGAGAACTTTCCCTTTTTTCTTTTTGTTTTGTTTGGTTTTGTGGGCATCACCGCCCCCTGGCGGGAGTAGGAGGGCCAGCCTTGGTCCTGGAGAGCTGCTGCTGGATTTGAACTGCCAACTCTGTGGGCCACAGTCCCGCACACAACCACTACGCCACCAGGGCTCAGCCCCCTTTCTCTTTTTTCATAGCCCACCGCACCTGCCAGGCCCGTGAAAGCACACTGCATCAAAGCCTTTGGTCTGTCGAGATGAGGTCCGGAGACTCGCATTGTTCTTATCTATGACTTAGGTCTCTGCTTACCCAGAAACCCCATTAGGCAGACTAAGAGTCTTCCTGGCAGCAGGGAGCTAGACTCCTATCAGGTGATTTGACAGTCTCCTGCTGGCCTTCAGAGCAACAGGTCTGTCAGTTCATTCACCTGTGACGCATGCCTGACAACTGACCGAAAAACAGCCCTTTCTTCCCAGGTGGTTTCAAACACGGGTTCTTCGGAGGCCAGCTGGGTCTCTCTTTGTATCTGTTGCCTGGACTGGGGCTGCTTGTTAGAAACTCCAAGTGTACGACATGCCAGCCTGCCAGAACTGTCTGCTGTGTACTTCTAGGTTGCTTTTGACATATGTTCTGTTTGGTTGAGCCCTGATGGCATAGTGGTTGAGTGCGGGACTGTGGCCCACTGGCTTGGAGGTTCAAATCCAGCAGTAGTTCTCCAGGAGCAAGGCCGGGTCTCCCACTTCCGCCAGAGGGCAGTGAGGCACCCCCCCCAAAAAAAAAAAAAAAGAAATGTTCTGTTTGGACTGATGTTCAGGTTTTCCAAAGCAAGGGCAGTGGGGAGGGGGGAGGGGGGAGAGTTCAGTAATTGAGAAGCACAAAGTAGCATCACCTCCCATGATGCTGAGGCGCTATGATGAGGAAAACGTCCTAGAACAAGACTGGTCTCCTTTATGCCAAGTCAGCACCACCGGATGTGCCTTTGGAAAGTCAGGGCCAGCTCCCACTGTGAGCAAGAACAGAGATAGAGGTCCAAAGGCCTCTGCCGTCATCCTAAAGCAGTTCAACCCCAGGGATTGGGGAAACGCTTCCACAAACCTCTCCATGACAGCTTGTGTAAAGTTCTGCCCAGAAACTGAACCAGAGCTTCCCAAGTGTCCCTGCCTGGGAACCCAGACACAGCTGGATGAATTGCTAGATGGACTTAGAGTAGCCTAGGGAGGTGGATGGGCACTAGTTATGAAAGGGAAAAGATGCCGATCATTGTGGTCTACATTCGGACTCAAGTTTACATTCGTCATTCTAAAACAACACTGAACCTAGGCTTACTGTATATTTTTCCCAAATTAAGCTATTCACGTAATCTCACTTCTCAAACTCCTCTCTCTGACTTTCATTCAGTGTTGTTTGTGAAAAGACCCTGATTCTGGGAATGCCAAGATGAACTTCACTTATCTGTGGAGTGGGAACATCTTTTCTACATTTCACTTTCTTGCTATAAACTAGAGAGAGAGAAGGAGAAGAAGAAGAAATTTCTAGGTAAAGAAGGAAGATATTTATCCAAATAGATCATTTGTTTTTAAATTTTAAAGAAAAAAATTCTGAGTTTGTCCACCTTGATTTCAAAAGTGCTTTGGTATGCCCTGTTCAGAAGAGGCTCTGCTGTTTGACCGTTGACATAATAAAAAAACATGTACACAAATTTTTGGAAAAACATAGTTTATTAGTCAAAATGAAACTATAATTAGCAATGTGATCATGCAAAATGCCATCCTGGTTTTCAGAAAGCTAAGTGAGTCAGTCAGTCAGTTTCCTGACAAAAACAGAGTTCCGCTTCGTCTTTTTTTACAATTTTAGTCTGTTGTGCTGTTCTGGATGAACAAGCCAGAAAATCCATCTTTAAATGAAATTATTTATTTTGGGGGGGCATCACTGCCCTCTGGTGGGAATAGGAGGCCCAGCCTTGCTCCTAGAGAGCTGCTGCTGGATTTGAACCGCCAACACAGTGGGCTGCAGTCCCGCACACAACCACTACGCCACCGGGGCTCAGCCTCTAAATGAAATTATTAACATTTTCTAAAGACCTTACTTTCAAATCTCAGAGAGCAAGGTGTCCTATTTGTGTCGGAGTCAGAAGAGGGGGCCCAGGCCTTTAGCTCTCTAATAAAGACAGCATGACGTTGGCCTAAGAGTAAGCTGTTTCAGCCTCAGTTTCCTGACTGCTGATGGGAGATTAATGGTCCCCTGTCAACCATTGTGGTTGTGAACAGAGTCAAAAGCAGAAATGTACGTGAAGTTGCTTTGTAAACGGGAGAATACCACACAGATGCAGGGTGTTGTATTCCAAGGGTCTTGTCCAATGTGTCCTAACAGTTCAAATTGCAATGTGGTGAAATTGGCTTTGTTTCTCACTGTGTTTGGTGGGACTGAAATACAAATGGAATATGCCTGAGCAAAGGTTTTAAACATTGAAAGCAAATGCTTTTAAATTTTGGAAATTTAGGTGAGCTTCTGACTCTTATGAGTCTTTAAACATCTTTTAGCTTTTTTGGAGTGATGGTCCTAAGACCCTTTATGGGACCAAGGACTCAAATGGAGCTACTTTTCACAGTTGAAATGACCTTTTGTTATTTTTGACATACACCCATATGTTTAGATAGAAACACATACGCTGACAACCCCCGCTGGTCCCCATGGGCACAGCTGACCCACAGGGACCTTTGGCACTGTCTGGTGACATCTGGGTGGTCACAGCTGGGTGGAGGTAGCTGTGTCACTGGCATCTTGTGTATTGAAGCCAGGGTTGCTGCCAGACACACAGGACAGCTTCGTCCCTCTCCCTGGCCCCCAACAAAGGCTCCAGCCTGCAATGCCAAAGGTGCTGGGGTTGGGGGGTCAAACCCTGTCTGCAGTTAGTGCTGTGTCTTGGGGTGTGGCTCAGGCGTGGGAGCAGATGCTGCACCATGAGTGAGGTACGGAGGACTCTGCCCATCTTGAAGGTCATGCCTGGGTCCTGCTAGCATCCCACACGAGAAGGCTTTATTTTTGATCAAAGACATCCTTCTTCTTCTCTCTTCTTTCCCGGCTCTTCTCTGTGATTCCTCCCATGGTAGCAACCCGGCAGTCTCTGTGTGGCAGCCTTCTGGGCAGGAAGTACCCAACTTTTGCATTACTCGTTCCAGATGCTGTCAGAAATCCTGGACAAATACACCTATCTTTATATATCTGCATATTTACATGTCAATATTTATACATATATGTGATTTTTACCTTCTTGTTCTTTCCTCCTGCCCCACTGTCATGTGTACCCATCATTCAGCTCTCAGTAATTCCTCTAGGATCCATTTCAATTGATCAAACACAACCAGGAATGATATACCCTCTTCACCACCAATTTTAGATCCCTTGCTATTCCCTTGTTCTTTGTTGGTTTTGACTTACCACTCTCATCTGCCCTCCTCCTCCTCTCCCCAAACACCCTGCCCCTCTAACATGAATTCTGTTGCTCTCTCCTTGAGATTTCTCATTCTGCCTATCTTATATAGACACCAAAAGAAAATGAAAAGAAAGAGAGAGACACCATACAAATACTTCCAAGTTTAATTGTTGTCCTGACCCAGAGTATGTGAGTATTTCTCTGTTAAATAGTGAGCAGGCCCTGATATAATCCATCAGTCAATCCCCTTTTCTTTCAGGGATCCATATCCTTGCCTCCCACTTACCTAACAAATGGTGTTTATACTCTTTTAGTCCTCAGCATTCATGTTTGAGGGACTCGTCTTTGTATATATGTAAATATATAAAGATAGATTTAGTTTTCTGTGTGTGTGTGTGTATACATACACACAACAAGGAAGCAGATGGGCTTTGGACCTCTACTTAAAATCTTACCTCGGTACAAGAATGATTTCTAGTAAGGTGGCAATGTCTGACACTCATTGACTATATGATATTTTCTGAAGACAAAATGTATGCATAGTAAGTGTGATGAAGAAAACTGATGGTGTCCAGCTATTAAAAGATATAGTGTCGGGGCTGAGCCCCGGTGGCATAGTGGTTGTGCGCGGGACTGCGGCCCACTGGGATGGAGGTTCGATTCCAGCTCCGCAGGAGCAAAGGCTGGGCCTCCTATTCCCACCACCAGAGGGCAATGATGCTTATAAAAAAATAAATAAAAAGATATAGTGTCTGGGTCTTAAAGGCTTGAAGTTAAACAAATGGCCATCTAGTTGGGAAGTAACAAAATCCGCTTGGAAGAAATACACTAGCCTGTGTGCTCATGAGGTGTTGATGGAACTAGGTATCAGAAGTTCAAAAACAAGCAAACATATTGATGTGAAGGAGCATAGACAAAGTGGAGACCCAAAACCCACCTGTAAGATAATACAGTCCCTCACAGAGGGGCCACATAGAAGATATATCCAGGGTTCGTCATCGCACTGATGAAGCACATAACCTCCTCTAGTTCTTTAATATTTCCTTCCCTTACCGCTGTGGTCTTGACTTTATCGCATTCATCTTGTTAGACCTTCGTATGTTCTTTTGTATAATTAAGATTGTTTGATAAATAAAATCCAAGATAGATAAACCCTTCAGAGATTGTGATGGGAGTAATGACTCTCTGAGGGTATGGGAAGAGGGGGAGGGGAACTGAGAGCAATGATGACTGTGTAACTCTGTTCAAGGGGAAATGAATACCAGAATTGTAGGTAAACGGATACATTGGATGATGTAAGGTACGGCAAGTAATATATAATATAATAATGAGAGTTCCTGTGAGGTAGGGTGGGGTGGGAAGGAGAGAAAGGTGAACGGATAGCAAAGCGTTCATGAAGCAAGTGTTTTGAAACTAATGGTGGCAGCAATTACACAATTTTGCTTGACTTGATTGAATTATGGATTATTAAAATATCTGGAAGAGCTCCCAGTAAAATGTTTTTTGTTTTTTTTAAGAAAGAAAGAAATCTTGGGTATGGATGTATAGTAGGCACTGGGGAGCCCGATTCTGGGAGTTCCTCAGAAAACGGACAGCAATTTCCCACCATGTAAAGCAGAATGGTGAAAACCTAGCTGCTTCAGGATATGCGCCAGACTGCTCGGGTTAATACATATGCTCGTCTGAGGTAGGGCTTAAAAATAACAATGCCTCTAGTGTCTCTTCTGCCAGAAGCCCAGCCTACTTGAGAGAGAGTAGTCACCATCCCTTAGACTGCCAGGGGGACAGTGTTAGTTCTTAAAACAATTGTGTATGCATCAGCAATGGGAAAACCCAGGAAAAAGAGAATCCTGATCATTTCAAATAACATGTAATCTTGGTCATAATAGAGGGATTCCAGAGTTTCGAACAAACCCACGCCGGTGGCCTTGGGAGACCAGAGCAGTCTCCTCCCATGCCAAGGCCCATCCGGTGAGTGGGTTGGGAGACTGGGCTGAGGGGAAGAAGCAGGAAGGATCCTCAGGGCTGCTCCTGGAGGCCGCTTTGGACAAGGTCACCCACCTAGCAGAATCCAAGCCAAAGTGTTTTCCTCCACATCATCCAGCTTTTCCAACTTGGTTAAAATATTGTCAGTGATTTCCTGTGGCAAACCAAGCCCATTCAAGACCAACCAACCAACCAAACCCAGCCAGCATCTTGTGCCTGCTTTTCCTCATGTCTCCTCACCTGAATCGATTCTCTCCTTCAAGGTCCAGCTTCACTGTCTATTCCTTGAAGGTAATTCCTTCCCCATAGAAGTCACCTTTCCAGTCTCCCATCCCCAGGCACCTTGCCTGCCTGCCTCACAGCCTCCCTAGTTTCCAGTCGGGTCTGCTGTCTCTCACAGGGTGTGTCCCAGGGCAGGCATAACTGTGCACAGATGCAAGAATGGCCCCTGGACAAGAATGCTCTCTCTGGGGAGAGACACGCACCTTAGAATAATCAGCTTCATGAGACCAAGAGGACAGCTGTGCCCCAGGACTGTGTGGGGAGGGCTGGAAACGCTGGAGGAGGGAAAGAGCAGGCAGGAAGAAGTGGGCCCAGTGGTGGTCCATTGAGGGTCTGCAGTGAAGGAGATGAAACCCAGTGTGTACGCATCAGTGAAGGAAGCCGATGGTCTGCACCCAACCCACTGCAAAATGTTTAAAGGACATGCGAAATAAAACGGAGGTCCGCACGAGACGGGGCTTAGTCTTTGAGCTGGAGAACAAGACAGCATAAGACTCTGTGGATGGTCTGTGGGAAGAACACCTGTAGATGGACGAGAGTCACACAATGAACCGGCATGTTACATTTCATGGGAATCAGGGAAAGTTGTTAGGATCAAGAGGTAACCAACCCTTTTCCTCCTCATTTTGTCTTTCAGGAAAATGGCGAGCAAGTTTTCGGTAAGCATGTTACACCTATGCTTCCTTTCTCTAACATTCGGCTCCCTCCGGTGGAGGCTTTGTGTCTCACCAGACTCTCCTGCTCTTCCTCCTCTGGCCTCACCGACCTGCAAGCCTGGAGGCTGCAAGCTGGAGGCTTGTTTTCCAACCACACATTTGGGAAGAGAGCCAGGCCTGGGTTCTGTGACTCAGGCTGCTTCCCTGGGATGGGAGAGGCTTAGCACGGAGGGGGGTGGATCCCAGCAGCTGAGCGGGGGAGCCCGCTAGGCGGAGAAGGCAAGTGCAGTGCAGTCCAGCCGCCTGGCTTTTGTGATCATTTTCCTCAGGGCGGTCAATAGAGGATAACTAGGGTCCTGGTGGCAGAGGGGTCATTCGTTGGGCTGCCAACTGCAAGACTGGCAGTTCGAAACCACCAGCTGCTCCCTGGTAGAAAAGTGAAACTTTCTACTCCATAAAAAGTTCCAGTCTTGGAGCCCCCCGGGGGGGACTTCTACTTCGAGTGAAAGGTTCACTGCGAGTGGAATCGACATGATGGCAATGGTATTTGGTCCGAGTCCCTGATAGCAAAAATCCGGGAAAAAATGTAGCTCTCCACCATCTCCGAGGGTGGCAGGGAAGGGTCACCTCAGTGAGTATGTCCAATCCCACTGCTCACTTGTAGGGAGTCTTTCCCACTATGCATAGGATCCGGGTATTATTGGAAGACGTCTGGTGGTGCCATCAGCTGCATGTTGAATTGCTGGAGGCAAAGTCCACCAGGAACTCTGCAAAGATGAGGCTATTTGCCTCCTTCATGATTTACCATCGAGGAATGCCATAGAGGGGATACGAGCCTGTAGGTGGATGTGAGTCAGAATGAATTCGAAGTCCAAGTCAGTTTGGTTTCTAGATCCCATATTCCTATTTCTATCAAAATTTGTGGTTTTTTGTGAACGTTTCCCATCTTGTAATTTTCCTTTCTTGCTAGCATAATGATGCCTCAGTTGGGTCTCAAAACCCTAAGACAAGCCAACACCAGGAAGGTGGGAAATCGGCGGCGTCGTATCCAGCTCCCAGCTTTCCTGGGGACAAGGTTCCTCCAAAAGTTAACCAGCCAGGACCACCTGGGACAAATCCCAGCATCTTCACAGAGGGATCCTACCCTGCTCCTTCTGCACCGGGAGTTCACCCATATGAGCCGTGCAAAAATAACCGCTGCCAGTTTTCAGAGGAGTCATGTGTGCATCAATCTGGTCTCATGGTGAGCCACAGCCGGTCTCTGCGTGGGATGGGTGAGGACAGAGTGAGTGGCGCAGCTCGGGGGGTGGGTGTGGGGGAGCAGTGGAGTCCTTGCCTCACAACTCCCGCTCAGGCTTAGTACTTGGCTCAGAGGACTGCACTGGTTCTTCTTGCGTTTCCGACGTGGACGGTGATGGGGAGGGGGAATGCATCCTTGAGAGGACTCTGAGGGTAGCGTTAGTGGAAATTGAGTCCTAGACCTGGGGAGAGTTCTGCAGATTATTCTTTTGTTTGTTTGTTTTTGGGGGGCATCACTGCCCTCTGGTGGTGGGAATAGAAGACCCAGTCTTTCCTCCTGTGGAGGCTCTGCTGGAATTGAATCTCCATCCCAGTGGGCCGCAGTCCCACATACAACCACTATGCCACTAGGGCTCAGCCCATGCATATTATTCTTAATGAGCACTGCCCTCAGTACAGGCTGGGGGGAGAGGGGGGTGACTTCCCCCAGATCATCTTCTTTGACCTGTAGTCACCCTCAGTTCCTCTGACTCTCTGCCCTTGGTCACATGAGCAGTCACATAACACCCCACGGCCATAGAAAGGAGGGGGGCGGGGTAAGCAGGTTTTGAGAACTCTTATTGTGATGAAGGATTGCAGAGTCACACATGGTGAGGTCTTCAGTATAAAGTTAAACTGGTGGGGTGTAGGGTGGCGGAGAGGCGGCGTGGGGGGTCACTCAGACATATCTCAAATATAGGAACTGCCTTTCCAGGAAGGACTGAAATGTGAGACAGGGGGTGAGTGGCAGGCAGACAGGGCCGTGAAGGCAGCTGGGAGAGACAGGGCAAGAAGAACACCTCCTGCCGGGATCTGCTGACGACCTAGCTGTCAGGGCTCAGAGATGAGGCTGGGCCTTCAGGCCTGATGACCAGAGCCTCGGGGAGCATGAGCCTCGCTCCGGGGTCTCCGCCCCAGAAGGGAGATGGTGGAGGGACTGTCGTGCTGGGAAAGCAGTTCAATAAGACTCACACCTTGGGCCCCTGCGGTGGCTCCAGACCTGCCGCTACAGTCGCCCTGTGGCACACGTGGCTCCCCTGCCCGGCTCAGCAGAAAGTGTACCTGGAGCACCAAGGGGAATATGAAATCCCACCCGTCCCGGTTCAATGAGACTCCGGAAACTTGTCTCCTGCTGCTCCCACCGGCGAGGATTCTCAGAGGGGACCACATGAATGCCAGGAAGGCACCGACTGCAGCACCCAGGGCGTCTGCAGGAGTTCAGCTGTAAATGCCCTCCTAGCCAAGATACCTCTGGTGTCGGAAAAAAGAGCACGCAGCTTAGCTGGACTGAGAACCCAGGTGGGACAGAGGCAGGTGGGCAGTGAGGAGACAGCTGGGGTCAGAGACTGGACACAGAGATAAGAAGCAGGGGTGAGAGCTGGACGCTGGGAATAAAAGGAATCCATAGGGGAAAATGCAGGAAGTCAAAGACAGAGCTTTGAGCATGATTGCTGACCTTTGAACACAAATCATCTTTGTGTGTGTGTGTGTGTGTGTGTGTGTGTGTGTGTGTGTGGCCTCACTGCCCTGGTGAGAGTAGGAAACCCAACCTTGCTCCTGGAAAGCTGCTGCTGGATTTGAACCATCAACCCTGTAGGCTGCAGTCCTGCACACAACCACTACGCCACCGGGTCTCAGCCTGAACATAAATCATCTTAAAAGATCTGAGAATCTCAGAATGTGTTCACTAGAAAGTGCTGGTGCTACCTATTCTCACGGGACACTGGCTGAAAACAGAGCACTGGGCCTGTGCTGTGGAAATAGGGGAGGGGGGACCAGAAACCCTCATGGGTGACTCCATTCCTGCCCTCAGGGGAAACCCCACAGGGCAAGTGGACACGTAGCAATACTGAGGATGAAATAAATGTACCATGTGACACAAAAATCTAAGAGTGGCACAAAATGGCCCCTTGATTGCTGAGGGCAGTTCAAGCCTTTCAGAGCAGAGTTGAGGGGGAGGCGATGGCTTGGTGTCATCGCTGTCAGTGTTTTCTGCTGGTGCTGTCGGTGCCGGGTTGGTGACTAGGTGTCCCAGGGACAGAATGCACAAAGGGCTTTGGGGAGGGTCACGTGGGATTCACACATTGTAGAGATTGAGCTTCACCTTCCCCAAGACCATGTGGCCCTTCCTCAGCAGACAAGCTCTTCTTGCATCCGCAGACGGTGCCCTATAACCTGCCGTTGCCAGAAGGAGTCAAGCCCCGTATGCTGATCACCATCCTGGGCACAGTCAAACCCAATGCCAACAGGTAAGGAGCAATACAGACCGGCCCTCCGAGCACGCAGGTGACCTGGCTCTGGGAGCCCGGTGCTATGATTTGGGGGATTCCGTATTTTGAACCATGGCTAAATTACCAGCATGGGGCGACCCCTCCCATCAATACTGGACCCCCGGCCAGGTGCCCTAGGGGCTACAGGTTGGCCTGTGATCTGGGGGGTCAGCAGTTCAAAACCACCAGCTGCTCCAAGGGAGACAGACTGGGCTTCCCCCTCCCGTAAATAGTGACAGTCTCAGACACCAGCGGGGATGGGTCCCTCTGAGCCAGCATTGCTTCCATGGTAGCAAAGACCCTGTGTGTGGAGCTGAGTTCCCCATTGGGAGGACCCAGAAGAACCATGGAGAACCACATTTGGTGGTCATTCCTGGTGGCCAGATCTTAGAGTAAAGAAGAGTGGAGCCTCTGGGAAATGTTTGAGCCTCTGCCAGCCCAGTATCAGATTTCAGAGACTTAGTGTGCTCCCTCGATCCCCATGCCCACCAGAATCCGGGTCCGGCCCACTGAGGGCCCACTGGCCCTAGATGACCTCAGAGCTTGACTGTCCATCCAGTCTACTCACGTGGATCAAAACTGCCCACACTGGGCACCAGGCCTCTCCAGCTCAGCAGCCCTTGCCCTCCTCAGCCTGGCAGTGCCAGCAGGCACAGGTGCCCTGTGACGGCAGCGTTGGCTCAGGGGCAGCTCCCTGTGAATTCAGGCAGTAAGACAACCAAACCCACACCGACTGCCACCAAGCCAGGGCTGTCTCACAGAGACCCCCTGGGGGTCCCAGACAGTAACTCTTTACAGTATCGAGCCCAGTCTGTCCCCAAGAGCGATGGCTGAGTGCCCCAGAACCGGGCATCTCAGAGCTGCAATTGGGCTGTCCTCCTACAAGCTTTTGAGGTTGGGCAGGTGCGGCGTTTTCATGTCTTTATGGGGCTGTCCCTTCACAGTAATCAGGACTTTAGAATTTTCCCAAGTGCTCACCCAGCTGACTCGCAGTGAACCGTGCCCCACCCTGCTATTTCCTGTGTGCTTCTCCCTCCATCCCACGCACCTGACTGAGGCAGGGCCAGGGATCGGGCCAGCCCCCTTTCACAGAGGGGCTCTACAGCCTCAGCTATGGACCTGGTTGGTCGAGGTGGGCTAGGGTGGGGTAAATTGACTGTGGGGGAAAGGAGGACAATGGAGGCTGCTTTCTGGGCCTCGGGCCATACCCAGTCCAGCTCTCCCTCCTACCTGGATCAGCACATAACTGACCAGTTCTGAAGGGCCTGATGGTGCAGGGTCCCCTCCTCTGCTCTGCAGTTACCAAAAGGAGCCTTCCCCTCTTAGCAGATCAGGCTGTATTCAGACCATCCATTTCCTGCAGCCCAGTCAGCCTGCTCTGTCTCCCTGTGGCAAGAAGACTCTCAGCTAATCCCTTCGTTCCTTCAGCCCAGACCCTGCCTCTCAACCCCCATCTGCCCTGCCTGGCTCCTTAGCCTCCTCCCCTCCCACAGTCTCCCAGAGCGCACAGCCTCTCCTGATGTGCATGCCCTGCCCACCCCTCCACCGCCTCACACCCACAGCCTCACGGGGGTCTTTGCTCTGTGCGGCCCTTGCTCTGGGAACTGCGCTCGCAGTAACGCGTGAGACAGATATGGACACTGTGGCAGATCAAAACTAGTTTCACTTGTGGTGGTGACACACTGAAAAACAAAAACAAAAACAGGCTTTTTGACCTGCAAGTTCTGTGAGGATTGCAAGAAAACCAATGCCTGCGGGGTGATGAAGAGTCCACTCTCTCCCTTCTTCCTATGGAGCGGTCACAAGTGGGATCCCGGAAATCCCTGAGAAAGGGGAGCCCCTTCTACTTCTCCTATAAATCTTTTTTGTGTGTGGCATCACTGCCCTCGTGGGAGTCGGAAGCCCAGCCTTGCTCCTAGAGAGCTGCTGCTGGATTTGAACCGTCAACCCTGTGGGCTGCAGTTCCACACACAACCACTACGTTACCAGGGCTCAGCCCCCTATAAATCATTTTATTGGAAGTTTTTACAGATCTTATACCAATCCACACATCCATTGTATCCAACATTTGTACATATGTTGCCATCATCATTTTTAAAACATTTTCTTTCTATTTGAGCCCTCGGTATCAGCTCCTTTTTTTTCCCCTTCTTCCCCCACCCTTCCACATTCTTGATAGATGATAAATAATATAATAATAATAATAATAATTATTATTATTATTATCTCATACACTGTCTGCAAGCACCTTTCCCCCCATATTTCTGTTGTTCATCCACCTTGTGTGGGGGAATGTAGTTGATCATTGTGATCAGGCTCCCCCTTTTTCCCTTCTCTCCCCACCTTCCCCCTACCCTGGTGGCCTTTCTAACCCCATGATGTTCCTGAGGGGTCTCTCTGTCGTGGGTTCCATGTGTCGTGCGCTCTTTTCTGTACCAGTTCCATGCTCAGGTCTAGCTGGGTGTACAAGGTAGAGCTGGGGTCAGGGTAGTGGAGGACAGGAAGCATTAAAGAACTAGAGGAAAGTTGTGTGTTTCTTTGGTTCTGTACTGCACCCTGGTAGTGCAGCTTCTTTTAATTCCATTTGTTCATGAACCTTTGGGAGCCTTTCCGTTTCCTAGATCTCTATTCCAATATCAAGCTTATGGCCATTTGCCTCTCAGTGCTTTTCATGAAAACTTGATAACCGAGAGCTACCTCTGTGGGTGAGTAGGGGTGTTGGTGAGCCAGTCAGAATGCCCGGGAGTTAAAAAAAAAGAATGCCCAGCTGATAAATCAGGTAGTGGAACTGCAGTTAAGACATTGTGTTAAAACAAAGGTTCTAAAACTAATTTCTTTCAATAAACCCACCCTCACCCACCCCCTCCAGGGAGATGAGCAACAGAAATCATGGGGGAAGGAAGGCAGCAGTTGCTGTGATATATGAAAATAATAATAATTTATAATTTATCGAGGGGTCACAAGAGTGGGAGGAGGATAAAAAGAAGCGCTGATAGGAAGAGCTCCATAAAAAGTAAATGTTTAGAAAATGATGACAGCAACATATGTGCACATATACCTTATACAATTGATGTATGGATTGTTACAAGAGTTATAAGAGTCCTCAGTAAAAGGATGTGTCTTTTTTTGTTTTTTGGGGGGGACATCACTGCCCTCTGGTGCTCATGGGAGCTAACCAGTCTTGCTCCTAGAGAGCCGCTGTTGGATTTGAACCACCAAACCCATGGGCCACAGTTCCACATTCAACCATTACACCACTACATGGCTCAGCCCTAAAAGGATGTTTTAAGGAAGATAATTTCTTAGCTTCCCCCAGCATGCCCCCAGAATGACAAACATTTTTTCCCTACAGCCATGATCCTGGATAAAGTATAGATATCTGTCTCACACCCTTCCAGCCTCCCAGCCAGAGGAATGGCCCACTTTGGGATGCACTGTTTTGGGACAAGAGCACCAGCCATTTCTGTTGTCAGTGCTCTCAGAGATAGGCTTCGTCCCTTAGCAGTCAAAGGGGCTTCCTGTTGGTGTTAACATTCAAGGAGAAGGGGCAGTGTCAGACGTTCAGCTAGCACATGCCTTCATTCCAATTGACATCATGGAGCATTAAAACGTTTATTGTCGGGACTTTATAACTCATAGCAGAATGCTGACCTTTATGGACAGTATCCCTTCATACTCTTTGAGTAGGTTTCTGGCTAGCAATGAGGAAGTCATTAGATGCCTATTAACTCTGAAGTGTGTAGCTGACTTGTTACACGTGACCTGGCTGGGCAGGAAAGCATGATGCTCTCGTGTCAGACTACAGTGTCCTCAAAGTGGTTCTGCTAAGACACTTTGACAGATTCTTGTGAGGAGAGGGAGGTAGTACAGAGAGAGTTCCTGCTGAATGGGGAGGGGGCGACAGAGTCAGAGCGGCAAGAGAAGGCCTCACAGGCCACCTTGCTTATCTCTAGACATGATGCTCGGATGTGGAACACTGTACTGGTCTAGTTTCCAGTGTGACCCTATGTGTTCCTTGGTTTGCTTTCTGGTCACCAAAATTGCCATTCCTTTAAAGGAGTTGCTCTTTAGAAGATTACAACCTCCCCTTGCTACAAATGGTGCCCGTTTCAATCACTCTAACCATTCTGGTCTTTTGTTTGCAACAGTTTTAGTATTGAGTTCATCCAAGGGGCTGATGTCGCCTTCCACTTCAACCCACGTTTCCAGGACTGCAACATCATCGTCTGTAACACGAAACAGGGTGACATGTGGGGACAGGAACAAATGCTGGCTGCGTTCCCCTTTGAAAGTGGAAAACCATTCAAAGTAAGTATCACTGCCATTATCTACGGATAACATACATTTTTCACGGTGCACCCCTCCAACGTCACCAGGCACTTGAAGGGAATTGTTCTCACCTGTCTTGGGCTGCCTACCCAATGTATCTCCTCCCTCGCCCAGCGGGCAGCAGGCTAGGAGCAACATGTTTCCTAACTTTTTCCAAGTCCTCATCACTTACCCTCAACCCCGGAAGTGGCATCTTGTTGAAAATGGAAAAGAAGGAAAGCGTCTTTAACTGAATCAGACAGGAAATAGAGCACTCATTTTACTCTAAGACTCATTTTCTTAACCAATATCATTGTGATGGAGCGCAAAGCTCAGTTTTCTCCATGCTAAAATTATGCCAAGGGCTCGTAATTTTACCCAATAACAACCCATCGGTTGCTCCTTCCTCTCCTAACAGATATTACACACATTCTCTTTTTTCAGCACTTTCTGTGACAGCTCACACTGCATTTTTTTTTGGGGGGGGGGCATCACTGCCCTCAGGTGGTGGGAGTAGGAGGCCCAGCCTTTGCTCCGTGGAGCTGGAATTGAACCTCCGTCCCAGTGGGCCGCAGTCCCGTGCACAACCACTACGCCACGGGGCCTCAGCCCACACACTGCATTTTTAAGGACAAATAAGTTCCCTTGCTACAGCACTTTGCGTTGTGTTGTGTTGTTGTTGTTGCTAGTTTTCACTTGGTTCCAAGTCACAAAGACCCTATGCACAACACAAGGAAACCCAGCCTGGTCCTGTGTTATCCTCACACTTGTTCTCACTCTTCAGCCTCCTGTTATAGCCCTGGTGTCAATTCATCTCCTTGAGGGCCTTCTTGTTCACTGCCGCTCTCCTTTACCAATCATGATGTCTTCTGCAGAGACATCTCTCCTGGCAATGTGTCCAAAGTATATAAGACAAAATGTCTCCATTCTTGCCTCTAAGGAACACTCTGACTGCACTTCGTACAAGACAGATTGTTTTGTACGTCCAGCAGTCCCTAATAGTTTCAATAGTCTTCTCCAGCAGCACAATTCAGTTGCACCGATTCTTCTTCAGTCTTCCATATTCAGTGTCCAACTTTTTTCTTTCTTTAAAAAAGAATTAATTTGTGTGCTAACCTTGTGCAAGGTTCATACTAATCTTGGTGTTCCAATTTTAGTACATGTGCTGCTGAAATGAGCCCCAATGTCCAACTTTCACACGACTATGAGGCAATGGGAAATACCACGATGGGTCAGGTGAGCCTCAGTGCTCAAAGTAACAAACGCCCTAGCTTTTCAATGGTCTGGTTCAGCAGATTGAACCGGTCTTTTGATCTCCTGACTACCGCTGCCATGAACACTGATTGTGGATCCAAGCAAGACAAAATCCTTAACAATTTCAACCTTTTCTCCATTGATTATGATGTTACCTATTGATCCACTTGTGAAGATTTTGGTCTTCTTTATATTGAGTGATTACTTACATTAAAGGCTGCAATCCTTGATTTTCATCAAGTGTTTCAAGTCCTCCACTCTTTCAGCAAGCAAGATCATGGCATCTGCATATTGAAGGTTCTTAATAAGTCTTTCCCCAAACCTGATGTCACATCCTTCTTCTGTCATCCAGCTTACACGATGATTTGCTTTGACACTGTGTGAATATGTATGGTGGAAGGATACAACCCTGTCACACACCTTTCTTGATTTTATTTTTTTTTGGAGGGGGGGCATCACTGCCTCTGGTGGTTGTAGGCACTACCCAGTGCTGCTCCTGAGAGCCGCCACTGGATTTGAATTGCCAAGCCCACGGAGCACAGTCCCGCAATCAACCACTTATGCCATCGGGGTTCAGCCCACCTTTCTTGATTTTAAATCATGCCATATTCCCTTGTTCTGTGGTCAAAATTGCCTATGATCCATGTACAATTTCCTCATGAGCACATTGAACTGTTCTGAAATTCTCATTCTTCTCAAAGTTATCCATAGTTTGTTGTGATCCAAACAGTCAAATACCCTGATAGTCAATGAAACACAAGTAAGCATCTCTCTGGTATTCTTTGCTTTGAGCCAAGATCCATCTGACACGAACAATTATATCCCTTGTTTCATGTTCTCTTCTGAATCTGGCCTGAACCTCTGGCCACTCCCTGCCTATGTACTGTTGCATCCGTTGTTGGATGATCTTCAGCAAAGTTCTACTTGCGTGTGATGTCAGTAATATTGTTCTATAGTTTGAGCATTCTGTTGGGTCGCTCTCCTTCGGAAGGGATGAATATATGAATCTCTTCAGTCAGTTGGCCAAGATGCTTCCTACATCCTGCAATATTATGCTTTTCTAGCTCTAGGTCTTTGGGCATTGCAGTTTAATATTTGACTTGGTCTTCTCCAGCTGCCCTTTGAAAATTTCTATTCAGCTCTTTAACTTCATCATTTCTTCCCTTCGCCTTAGTTACTCCAGGATTAAGAGCACGTTTCAGAGTCTTTTCTGACATCCACTTTGATTTTCTTTTCATTTCCTGGCTTTAAAAATTTTTTTTTAATTTTTTAATTTTTTTTTTTAGGCATCACTGCCCTGGTGGTGGGACTAGGAGGCCCAGCCTTTGCTCCTGTGAGCGGGAATTGAACCTCCATCCCAGTGGGCCGCAGTCCCGCGCACAACCACTATGCCACCGGCACTCAGTCCATTTCCTGCCTTTTAAAGACCTTTTGCTTTGTTAATGAGTGATGTTCTTGATGTCCTCCCACAGCTCATGGAGTCTTCTGTCATTAGTGTTCAAGCATCAAAGCTATTCTTGAAATGTTCTCGAAATTCGGGTGGATCAGACTCAAGGTCACATGTCATGGGTTGGTTTGAATTTTCTTCAGCTTTATCCTGAACTTATGTATGAGCTGTTGATACTCTGTTCCACAGTCGGCCCTTCCCTGGCCTGACTTTAGCTGTTGATGTTGAACTTCTCCAGTATCTCTTCCCACAGATGTCGTCCATTGGATTTTTGTGTATTCCACCTGAGAAGTCCAAGTGTGTTGTTGAAAAAGCATATTTATTTTGAACAAGTCAGAATTTTTTTCAGAATTCTATCATGGGAGTTTTCAGAAGTCTATCGTATGATTTCCAGCTCAATTTCTATCACCAAGTCCATATTTGCCAACTTCTATCCTTTCATCTTTGTTTCCAACTTTTATATTCCAATCACCAGTAATTATCAATGCATCCTGATAGTATGTTTCATCAACTTCTGACTGAAGTTATTGGTAGAATTCTTAAATCTCACCAGCACCAGCTTATGTGGCTGGTGCTTAGATTTTAATGATAGTTATATTTATTGGATTTCCTTGAAAATGGACTAACATCATCCCATCACAGGCAGCATTTTACTTCACGATGGATTTTGCAGTGTCCCTTTGGACAATGAATGCCACACCATTCCTCCTAATTTAATTATTCCCAGTAAAGGAAATCATGATTTTCTGTTTCAAAATGACTAATACAGTCCGTTTTAGCTCATTAATGTCCAAGAAATCAGTTCCTCTTCAGTCACAGTGTGAGGACCTGATTCTGATTCTTAGCAGCTCTATGGGACAGAGCAGACCTGCCGCAGTTGGTTTTTCAGACTTAAATCTTCACAGGAACAAACAACCTCATCTTTCTCCCAAGGAGTTCTTGGTGGGTTTGAACCACTGAACTTCTGGTTATCAGCTCAGTGTGTAACCCACTATGCTGCCAAGTTACTGCTTCCAAAAGGAAATGAGGACTAGCACACCCACTGTCTGTTAGAAGAATATGCCTCTCCCACCCTGGTCCAAGCTAGCTATGATCAAGCTCGCTATTATCAAGCACTGTAACATTTCCCACTCAGTTAGGGGCTTCCTACCACAGGATTGATGTTGAGGTGTTTTATGCCATCAAAGAGTCCATGATTTTTTTTTAAGATTTTACCTTTTTTGTCGAGAACATGCATAATAAATCGCTCCTCAATTCAAGTGTCTATATGTGCAGTTCAGTGGCATACATATGGACCAGTTAGTCATCCTTTTCTTTCTGGTTTCACCTGTGTGATGCCATCTAATGATTTTGTCATTTCTTTTGCTTGTTTACCTCTTTGATTACTATATATACTATGTATTACTATATTGAGTAGAAGCCAACCCGAATATACGTCGAGTGACCTAATTTTACCACAAAAACTGCATGAAAGTCTAGGAAAGATCGAGGGCAACATATGTACAAACTCACCTGATCCAATTGATATATGGATTGTGATAAGAGTTGTATGAGCCCCAAATAAAATGATTAGGAGATAATAATAATAAATGAAAAGCTGCATTAAGAATGTGCTGAAAACTTGCTTATACACAAGTATATATGGTAATTTTGAGTCTTTTTTTTTTTGGTCAAGTGCCTGTAGCTGGTCTTGATTTCATTCTATAAGTGAATGGAGAGGTGAAGTGCTGGTTTTGGCATGAGTTGGCATCTATAACAGCTCTGGGTACATGCCATTGCAGATCCAAATCCTGGTGACAGAGTGTTACTTCAAGGTTACCGTCGATGATGTTCACCTGCTGCAGTACAACCATCGGATGAAAAATCTCCATGAAATCGACCATCTGCTAATTCAAGGTGATATAGACCTCAGCGATGTTTCACAAACGATGACAAAATCTTAATGGGTCAGGTATTTTTTTTTTTAGAAACTGAAGTCTGAGTGTACACTACACATTTAAAAGCTTCATGTTCACTATTAGTTTTAAAAAATTACATTTATTCACCAGCACCCATTGTGTAATTCATTCATTTAATAAACAGTATGAGTTATCTGTCTCTAGATGTCATTTTAAGTCTTTTATTCTACACAATGCAATGGACTCAATGGAAAGCAGAAACCTGTAGCAGTATGAATACTGCATTGCCTAACCAAACCTCACCCAGCGTCATCAAGTCAATTCCCACTCAGAGTAGCCCTGCATGGGGCTTCCAGGGCTATACATCATTCTGCAAGCAGGCGGTCTTATCTTTCTCTTGCAGAGCAACTGGTGGCTTTGAACCACCACCTTTTGGTTAGCAGTCCAAAGCTTTCCTGACAGTGATACCAGGACTCTTTTGCAACTGTTTTAGGACCTCCCAAATTTTTTCTATTCTTGCTTAAATATTTTTAAGATAAAAGGGGTTGGGAGAAAATACTTTCTCTCAATTATCCTCTCTCTGCAACATTTTTTAAAAATTAAGTGGCACTATAGGTAGCTGATTCTTTCATTTTCTTATATAAGTAAACATTATATTATCAGGAAAAAAGGCAGAAAAGTCTATCCATCGCTGGGTCATGATCAATAGACAGCTACTGTGAGCATTCTGATAAATTCTTGTTTTGTTTTTTTTTTGGGGGGGGGGCATCACTGCTCTCCGGTGGTGGGAGTAAGAGGCCCAGCCCCACTGCTGGAATTGAACCTCCGTCCCGGTGGGCCGCAGTCCCGCGCACAACCACTACGCCACCGGGGCTCAGCCCCTGATACATTCTTTTGGGTTACCTTTTCGTTCTCTTTTCTCATTCCCAACTAGAAGTCACTCTTTTTTTTTTCCTTCACCTCACTGTCCTGGTGGGAGTAGGAAGCCTAGCCTTGCTCCTGGAGAGCTACTGCTGGATTTGAACCATCAACCCTGTGGGCCGCAGTCTCGCACACAACCACTGCCCCACTGGGGCTCAGCTCAGAAGTCATTCCTTTATGTCAATATTTGATACTAATGCGGAACTATCTCTCCAAAGAGCCTTTTGTTTTTTAAACAAGATCTCTATATCTAATGAGGTAAACCTTGTTCTTATATTGGGGCTAGAATTAGGTGCAAGCCGTCTGTTCATTCGTATGTCTGTGGTTGACATATGTCTCTGGTTCACTCTCGAGGTATCTTCGTTTTATGTTAGAGAACATTATCAATCACCACTTCCAATGCCATCAACTCAATGTTCACTCAGAGAGACCCAAGAACTTACCCCAGAGAATGTCTGAGCCCTCAACTCTTCACAGGAGGATAGAGCTTCTTCCTGCCCTGAGGAGCTGACTGGGGGTTACAGACCCCTGACCTGGGGGTTAGCAACCCAATGGGTAACCCCTCCCGATCGAAGTGTCATTCGTTTAGAATTTAAAGGAAAAGAGATTATATAAGTATAGACTAGCTACAAGCTGCAATACATGAATTAGTGACATACAGCTTAAGCTCTTTAAGTGACTTAAAATTATTAACACAAAGATGGGTGTTGCTGATAAGGCAAAGCTTTCAATAATACTCACTGACTGAATCAGAACCAGGCCCACCAGGTTAATGTGTATCTTAATGAAGCAAGGAGGGTATTCAAATTGTAAGCATATGGTAATCCTGGGCCACCATTCATTGGGCACCCTCAAGGCAAGAGATTCGCCAAACCCAAGAGCTGCCAGTTCTTTACCCTTGGCAGAGCAAAGATACAGCATCTGCCTTTTCTAACACTACAAAGTTTCAGCCTTAAGCCCAAGGGTGAGTTTGAGGTAAAGCCCAGTTCACTTACCAAGGTTTCCATATTGAGTTCTTCTGGCATTGCCTCTAAAGGATGGTGTATGCCTCCAAAGAACAGAGTTTACAGTACTAGTTAATCTATAGCATACAGACTGGGTCATCAAGGGCTGGACAGATACTAGGTCAAGAGCGTCCAATCAGGAACCAGGTATATTCTCCCTTAGATTTCCACATAAGTATTGGTAAGCATTTTTTCCTAATGGGATGTTGATGCTCTCGGTTTTACCTAGTAGTCTGTTTTTTAGATATACAGCCAACTTCAAAAATCAAGTAATCCCACTGTCCAAATTGTGTCCATACTCTTGGGTCTTTCCTTTAGTATCAATAAGCCTGTGTTAGAGTGGGTTCTCTAACTACACTTGCACATGTTTGTATATAGAAAGACATGTCTATCACATTGTAGAAGTAGGTAAATCCAGTCTGGTTCAAGTCACACTTTTCCTGACTTGCAGAAACGGATGGACAGGAAACAGGATGAGGAAGTCATAAGGGGTGGGGGTTGTGGTGCCTGTGGGAGGGAGGTTATGTGCTGATGGCTAATGGCTCCTAGAAAAAGCAGGCGATGCAGTAGGAGAACTAGGGACAGATTCAAGATCTAGCATCAGCAGACATGAAAGGGCTATAGAGAATTTGCCTTGGCTTGGTCTCTTTCTTTTTTTGGGGGGGGGGCATCAATGCCCTGGGGTGCTCGTGGGAGCTACCTAGCCTTGCTCCTGGGGAGCCGCTGCTGGATTTGAACCACCAAGCCAGTGGGTTTCAGTCCCACACTCAACCACTACGTCACCGGGGCTTAGCCCTTAGTCTCTTTCTTATACAGAAGGCCACACCCCCAAGGAGATGTTGTCAGGCTGCAAGCTGATTGATAGGTTGGGCTTCCTTCTTGCCTTTATCCAGGACTGTCTAGTTGACATAATCGTTAGCCATCATAAAGCCCAAAGGTTAACAAAATGTCCAAACTTGGAGTGGTCACACCTTTTCATTTTATTGAAGGGCAAGTCATTTCTTTGGGCAAATCGGACATACTGACCCACAGAAGTGGAGTTGAGTGCCTGTGGACTGAGGCTAACCCGAGTTGGGTTTGCGACCTGTGCAACTTGAGCCTTTGGGTTGAGGTTTACCATAGAGTGGTATGTCCCTTTGGACATTATTTAGCAAATCTGAAACCTTGTAACATGTCCTGGTAAACAGTTACTGTGAGCATTTCTCACTGGCATTACAACAACTTGTTCACATCTTTCATAAACCTTTTTAATCATGAATTTTGTCTGTGAGTTTCTAAGTCTATCATGATGGATTTAAGATCCTAGAGGTAAATTATAGAACATTAACTCAGACTCTATGCTGTCTATCAGAAAAAAAGCATCTGGGTTCACAAAAAGGCTTTCTTAGTACAAACAGCCATCTAAGTGAGATGTTGAATATGGTAAGTCCATATGGAAGAAGCATGACAGTCTGTGTGATCCAAGGGTTATAAATAATAAAACCCAAGACTGGAGGAAGGAATGATAACAGAACCTAAATTCTGAACACCTGGTTGGGAGAAGGCATGAATGACAGTAGAAACCCCGAATCAATTTGCAAGGTCCCCACGTGCATTAAACCTCCAATGAATTCCCTCTGACTGTAGTCCATACATATGAATAGTCTTGCTATCATACAGAGGACATTATAAAATCAATTATGGTAGAGGCAGTTAGGTTTAATAAGAACACCTTCTTTAACCTCCTTTTTTTAATCTATGTTAAAGTTATTTCCATTTTTAATATTTTCTGTTCATCTCTTTCTTTTTTTTGTTTGTTTTAACAAACAGAAATTTATTCCCTCACAATTTATAAGGCTTAAAATCAAAGCTCAAGTCATTTGCTGTAGTGTTGAAGAGCGAGAATGTCACTTTGAGGACTAAGGGACACTTGACCCAAGTCATGGCATTTTTCAATTGCTTGCTATGCTTGTGGAAGTGGGACATTAGAAAAGGAAGAATGAGAAATTGGTGCATTTGAATTATGGTGTTGGCAAAGAATATTGAAAATATCATACACTGCCAGAAGAAGAAGCAAAATTTTCCTGGAAAAGGTGTAACTAGAATATGGCCCAGAATTGAGAAGGCAAGCTTCATCTAGGAGCCCTTGCAAATATAACCAGTAGATACCAGCCCCTGGAAGAAAGTATCAGACCTGGTAAAGTAGAGGGGCATGGAAAAAGAGGGAGACCACTAAAGAGAGTGACACACTGGCCACCACAGTGGGCCCAGACACAACCTCATTTCCAAGGATGGTATTCAGATATGTCTCATCCCATTGCCCTTGGGGTTCCCATGAGTCAAAACCAACTCAATCTTACCCAATTCCTGCTATCTGGTTAGTCCACAGAGACCTCTGTCCCAAGACTTAAAGAACCTTATTGTTATCTGCCTGCTCCTGGTCAAAATGATATTGGTGTTCATCCAGAAATCAGAGTTAATGTAAACATCTGTATGTGATGCCCCCAAGGTGTGCACTCCAAATACATATAATCTTTACATATAATACATATATGCTCCAAATGCATATAATCTTTCTGCATTCTGAGCACAAGGGGACCTCCATCAAGACAGCCTACATTGTTCTCAGTTTGTTCACTGATAGCACTTTTGAAAACACTTCTCTTTTTCTACCTTGGTGTTAGTGAATTGACTGTGTGCTCCAGGGTATGAACCCTTGTTAGAGGTAACAATTCTATGGTAGTTATATCATTTCATTTCAACTTGAAGATTATAAAAGTGTATGGGTGGTAGTCAACCTGTCAATCAGGTCACAGCCTGATGGTGCCTCCCTGTAGTTGTGGCCTTCTCTGATGGGGGGGTTCTGAGAAACTTTCTATGACTCTCTGCCTTCACCTTCCTGCTGACTGACTGATTGCTGCCAGAGTTCTTGGGTGCCGCCACCACCATTGGTTCCACATGACTTTGCACACACCAGTCTGTCATTTTCCTGCAGTTTGCGTCATTGCCTGTGAGTGTATGAGTCTTACGATGGACTTATGGACTAGTATCAGACTTATGGACTTGAGTTGCCTGGGCTGGGATGTTTTCTTGATACACAATTCTTGATACACAGCCCTTTCTTATACATATCTGGATGCCACGGCATCTGTTTCTCTCTTCAACCTGGCCTAAAACAAATGCTAGCAGGTTCTATTTCAATCTGGAACACAGAATGTCATAGATTGAATTTCATCAATCTATCTATTGTTGTCATGTACCATTGCATCAGCTCCAGCTCAGAGTGTCCTTGTGTACAACTGGGAAGTCTGCCTGGTCCCTGTACCATCTTCACAGCTCCAGCTTCCCATTCCCCCAAACCACCCCTGTTATACTCACAAGAAACCATTAATGCAGATACTTTCTCTGTAGATTCATTCATCCTGGATTTCATGTTCAAAAAAATACAAAGACAGAGAATAACAAAACTGACAACAATCATGAAATAGAATAGAGAAAGGCCTCAGTTGAAAAGAAAATAGAAAATGTTAAAAAGGAGAACAATTTTTATTTCTTGTTTGGGTTTTTTGTTTTTTTTGGGGGGCATCACTGCTCTCCGGTGGTGGGAGTAGGAGGCCCAGCCCCACTGCTGGAATTGAACCTCCGTCCCAGTGGGCCGCAGTCCCGCGCACAACCACCACGCCACCGGGGCTCAGCCCGAGAACAACTTTTAAATGAGTCAGAAAGGAGATCAAATGATAAGGTGTTAAATTTTAACCTTGTTATATCTACCCTAACCCACTTTCCAGTGCACTCTGCATGATAGCAAGGCTATTCACATCCCAAAGCTATGGTCAGAGGGCATTCACTGAAGGTTTATTCCACACATATTTCCCCTTGACTGTTTTAAATTGAATAAGATTTTACATTTTAGTATATGTGCTGCCAAAGCAAGCACAAGATTTTACCTTTTTTTTTTTTTAGGCATCACTGCCCTCTGGTGGTGGGAGGAGGCTCAGCCTTGGCTCCTGTGAGCCAGAATGAACCCCCATCCCAGTGGGCCGCAATCCCGCACACAACCACTATGCCACCAGGGCTCAGCCCTAAGATTTTACATTTTAACCTAACTATATCTATTATAATTGTCTCTACAATGCTCACTGTTGGGTAACAAAGCGATTTACATCCCTTGACTACAGTAAAAGGAGAAACACTAGAAGCTTAATCTATGTGTGGGCCCTGAAAATGAAGTTTGGGAGTACATGGTCATCCATAGCTTTCTGCAAACCAAGTGATCGCAATTTAAACTCTGATACCATTCCCTCCTTTAGATTTGGATTATATTATTTACTATCTTTGGTTACACTGGCTGGTGTGCTTCTTCCACGTGGACTCAATTGACGCTTTACTGAGATGGCTGCTTGTCTGAGGCTGACCCTTTAAGACCCCATATGCTATTCTTTCTGATAGCCAGACACTATCTGGTTTCTCTACCACACTTTGCTCTGGCACCCATCTCTTCAGTGGTCTCTTCCTGAGGGTAAGTATCAAGCAGGGTCAGGCAAAAGATTCAAGCCAAAGTTCAACTACCTCCAGTTCTATACCCTTGGTATAGCAGTCAGATGCTTCTTATAACACTACGAAGTTTCAGTCTTAAGTCCAAGGACTATAGTGAATTTGTACAGCCCAGTTCATTACTGGGTGTGTTAGGCCAGGCTGACTAAAGAAACAAATCCAGTGACACTCATAGAAGTGTAAAAAGGGCTTTATATCAAGAAGTAATTGAATATCAAGTGATTGAATATCCTACCCCAGTCCAACTCAAATCCATAAGTCTGATACTAGTCCAAAAGTCCTTCTTCAGACTCATGCAGCCACATGCAATGCGGCAGAATGCAGGATGATCACAGACTGGTGGCTGCAAAGGCTTGTGGATCCAGAGGTGGTGGCCTCATCTCCAGGGCTCTGGTTGGCGGCAACCAGGGTCAGCCAGCAAGAAGGTGAAGGCAGAGAGAGTAGGAGAGGTTCTCATGAGCCCCTTTATGAGAAGGCCACACCCACAAGGAGACAACAGCAAGCTGTGACCTGACTGGCAAGTTGAATTCCACCCCAACACTTTTATATATCTTCAAGTTGACATGAAACTATATAATTACCACACTGGAGTCTCCACGTCTCATCCTTCTGGTGTGACCTATGAAGGATGCTATGCACTTCCAAAGAACAGGGCCTAAGTCCAAGTAGTCTATAGCACATGGCCTAGGTCACCAGGGGCTAGATAGAAACTTGATCAGAGTGTCAAATTAGGAACCTAGTATCAGGATATTATATGTTTCTATATAATAGAAATATTAAATGGTTCTGGTTTCTAGATACATATTGGTAAGTGTTTTTTCCAGATGGGAGGTTGAACCTCCCCATTTTCCTAACAGCAGAGAACTGTATTAATTTTCCCTGAGACATACATGATGCCCTCCCCACATCCTGACTTGAATTTCTTATAACATTCACGTATCAATGTAGATGTAGATGTAGGATGACTTTAGCATAGTTTTGTCCTGCAGCAACTAAATGGTCATCTTTCTTTCCCCCGCATCTTGAAAAGCTGACCCCGGTTTGAATTGAGGTCTCCTATGTAAAAGTACCATATTTTTCAGACCATAAGACACAACCAGTTTTTAGAACAGGAAAACAAGAAAAAATAATCTGAACCAAATAGTAACAGTATACTAAGATATTTATTCAAATAGAGCAACATACAGTAAACTCCACGGTGGAATTAAGAACCATCATCACTTTCATTAACAAATGAGGGGAGGTGTGTGTTGTGCCGATTATGTGACCTGACTGACATTGAGACTCCAGGAGACAGGACTTCCCCAAACACACAGTAATCCACAGCATGCAAACAGCAGTGGACAGTAAGTGGGCATATAGGATCATAAACAAATGTTCTCGGGTACCAAACCTTCGGACCATAAAACACACCCTCATTTGAACTCTACTTTGGGGGAGAGGGGGAGTGCGTCTTATGGTTCAACAAATATAGTAGTTTTTAAAATGTATATATAGAGAGGGCAATATGTACTTCATGGATGGCTCTCTGTCATGTTAACGAGAATTACCAGGTTAGCAGATTGCATAACCTGGGAACAGAAACCTGCCTTCACTTTGGCTTTTATCCTTATAGTTGTGGGATTATATATTTGTACTTTTGTAATTGACTGACTTCATTCAGCATAATGGTTCCCAGGTCCCTTCATGTCATGAAGTGGTTCATCGCTGTTTTTTAGGGATGTGTAGTATTCCATTGTTTTTATGTACCAGAGTTTTAATTAATTTTTTTTTTTGCATCACTGCCTCTGGTGGTTGTGGGAGCGACCCAGTGCCACTCTTGAGAGCCGCCACTGGATTTGAACCACCAAGCCCCCGGGCTGCAGTTCTGCACTCAACCACTTACACCACCGGGGCTCAGCCTTTAATGAATTTTTTATCCATTTTTTTTCTCCTTTCTTTTACTGATGGGAATTTGTGCCGTTTCCAGCTTCCTGTTCTTGTGAGCTATGTTGCAATCAACATGGGAGAGCATACATCTATTCATGTGCCAGCACATATGTTTTTGGAGTTTATGTTCAGCAAAGGCATTGCTGATTCATATGCTATTTTTATTGCTGGTGGTTTTAAATATTGTCATACTGCTTTCCACTGTGGCGACACATATTTACAAGCCCACCAGCAGTATATAAGAATTCCAATCTCTCCACACCCTTTTACTTTATTTTTATTCATGTGTTAATCTGGGTAGACTTGAGGAACAAGTCCAGAAAGATTCATATGCATATAAGAAAGATATTTATATACAAGAGCAATTGAATATTGAGAAAACATCCCAACCCAGTCCAGATAAAGTTCATACGTACAATATTAGCCCATCAGCCTGATACCGATTTATAAATTCCCTCTTCCGACTCACAAAACACATGCAATGATACTGAAAGCAAGAAGATCACAGCCAATGGGTGGAAAGTCTTGTGGATCCAGTGGCAGTGGACGCATCTCAGCACTGGCAGAGGTCTCCACGTGGCTCCTGCAGCTCCAGGGCTCTAGCATATCTCCATGTCTTGTCAGCCAGCATGTCTCTCAGGGAGTGAGTGTCCTGCTTCCAGAGAGCTATTTATCTCCTTAGTGCCTCCAAATGAGGTCATCAAGCGGCAACCTGATTGACAGGTTAGACTCCACCCCTTAACTCTTAGTCTCAAATTGACAACAGATTATGTAACTACCACAATTAAGCTATGGTTTTTTGTGTGAGATGACTTCTCATTTTTGTTTTGATTTGGATTTCCTGGAAGGCTAGTGATTGTGAACATTTCTTCATGTGCTTGTTAGCCTTTTGAATGTCATCCTTTGTGGATTGTCTATTTATATCCTTTGCCTACCTTTCAAGTGGTTTATTTATTTTTTCCTTATTGAAGTGTTGCAGAAATTGTAGCTATTAGTAACTAGTCCTTAGCTATATTGTTAAATATTTCTTCCCAATTCATGGGTTCTCATTTTACTCTTTTGATGAAGCCTCCTTATGTGCATAAATGTTTTATTTTTAATAGGCCACAGTGATCTATTTTGTCTTTCACTGTGTGCTTCCTTTACTATATCTGGTAGTCCATATATACATTGCAATAGGACTCTTGTTTGTCCCACTTTTGTCATTATGATATGAGTAACTTTGAGGTTTACACTTAGGTCTCTGTGTTAGTCTAGGTTGACTAGAGAAACAAATCCAGGGACACTCATATGTCTATAAGAAAGAGTTTTTTATAAAGAGTAATTGCATATTAGGGAAAGACATCCCAGACTGATCCAGATTAAGTCCATAAGTCTGAAATTAGCCCATATGTCCAATACCAGCCTATACATTCCTCTTCAGATTTATGTAGCCATGTAATAATGCTGAATGCAGGAAGACACAGGGTAGTGTGTGGAAAATCTTGTGGCTCTAGTGACAGTAGAAGCATTTCTGTGCTAGCATGGGTCGCCACATGTTTCCTCCAGCACCCAAACTCTGGCTTCATCAGCATAGCTTCATATGTCTTATCAGCAGGAAGACGAAGCAGAGCGTCTGTGTGCTTGGCCTCCAGGGGAGAGGATAGGGATTCCCAGAATCCTCAGAAGAAGGCTGTGCCCCCACAGAGGCTTCATTGGCTATGTGACCCGATTGATAGGCTAGACCTGATTGTCAACTCCTTCGCAAGTTGACAGGAGATTATGTAACTGCCACAGTCTCTGAGCCATCTTGAGCTCATTTGTGCGCAGGGTGAAGTGTTGGTCCTGCTTTATTCTTCTGCAAATAGATGTCCAATTTTTCTTGCACCATTTGCTGAAGAAGACACCCCTTTCCCATTTCATGGTTTTTTTGGTCCATTGTCAAAAATCAGTTATCTCTAAATGGATACTTTTATCTCTTAGGTTTCTATCTTGTTCCATGAGTTAATATATTCATCATTATACTAGTACCAAACTGCTTTGACTACTGTGGTTGTGTCTTAAGTTTTGAGGTCGGATAGTGCAAGACCTCCTGCTTTGTTCTTTTTGGAAGTCCTTTGCATACCTTGGGTCTATTCCTCTCCACATTAAGTTGGTAATTAGTTTTTCCATTTCTTTAAAGAATGTTGGTGGGATTTAGATCAGGATTGTGTTATATTTGTAGATTGGTTTAGGTAGCATTGATATTTTCACAATATTAAGTCTTCCTAGCTACGAATACTGCATATTCTCCCATTTATGTAGGTCTCTTGTAATAATGTTCTGCGGTTTTCTTTGTGTAGGTCTTTTGTTTCTTTGGTTAGGTTTATTCCTAGGAATTTCATCTTTTGTGTGGCTGTTGTATACAGTATCGTTTCTTGATGTCTTTTTCTATGCTCTCTTCACTGGTGTATAGGAATCTGATTGATTTCTGCTAGCCAACCTAACATCCTGATATCATATTTGTCAGCCCCCAAGATGCACTTTTTCCCCCAAAAAGTAGAAGGGAAATGAAGGTGCATCTTACGGTCCAAAGGTGTGGTACTGGGTTGAGCCCCAGTGGCATAGTGGTTGTGTGCGGGACTGTGGCCCACAGGGTTGGCAGTTCAAATCCAGCAGCAGCTCTCTAGGAGCAGAGCTAAGCTTCCTCCTCCCACAGGGCAGTGATGCCTCCCTCCCCCCAAAAAGGTGTGGTACCCCAGAACATTTGTTTACGAGCCCATGAGTCTGCTTACTGTCTGCTGCTGTTTGCATGCTGTGGATTGCCATGTGTTCGGAGGATATCTTGTCTCCTGGAGTCTCGATGTCAGTTAGGTCACATGATCGGCACACCACTGTTGAATTTACACTGTTAGATATTACATTTTGCTTTATTTTAATAGATATTTTAGTATACTGGCCCTACCATATTTTTCAGGCCTTAAGATCAACTTTCTTACTCCCACTTGTGGGGGGAAAACGAGGGTGCGTCTTAAGGTCCGAAGATGTGGTACCCCAGAACATTTTAGTGTACTAGTTCAGAATTTTTTTTCTTGTTTTCCTACTCTGAAAACTTGGTGCGTCTTATGGTCCAAAAAATATGGTACTTTACTAAATTCCTCAATTGTTTCTAATAGTCTTTTGGTGGAGTCTTTTGTGTTTTCTATATGGAAAACCAAATTGTCTGCAAATAGTGAGAGCTTCATTTCTTCTATACCCCATTTATAGTCCCTTGATTTCTTTTTGTTTTCTAACGGTTCTGGCTAAAACCTTCAGCATAATGTTGAATAAGAGTCACCATAAGGAATATCCTTGTCTAGTTCCCCTTTCCAGGGAAAATGTTTTTCAGTTTTTCCTCATTGAGTTGATATTGGCCATTGGTTTTTCGTATATGACTTTTTGATATTGGGAAGTGTCCCTTCTTATCTTATTGAGTGTTTGTATTAGGAATGGATGTTGGACATTATCAAATGGTTTTCTTGGGTGTATTGATACAATGATGTGGTTGTTATTCGTTATCTTGTTCATGTGGTAGATTCCATTGACTGTTTTTCAAATGTCGAACCATCCTTGCATCCCTGTATTGACCCCACTTGGTCAAGATGAATTATTTTTCTGGTATGTTTCTGGGTTCTATTGATCAGGATTTGTTGATAATTTTGTATTTATGCTCATGAGGGCTGTAGGACTGTAGTTTTCTGTCCTTGTGGGGTCTTTATTGTTTTGGAATTGGGGTTATGCTGGCTTCATAGAATGTTCAAAGGGGACTTTACTGCTCCTTTCCTGGAAGAGTCTGTGTAGAATAAGCGGAAGCTCTTCCTTGTATGTTTGGTGGACTCCTCCTGTGAAGCAAGCTGGTCCTGGACTTGGTTAGTGATGCTCTCTATTTCTTCTGTTATGGGTCTGTCAAAGTTTTCTATAGCCATCTGGATTAACTTGGGTAGGCGATATATTCCTAGATCCATTTCTTCTTGGTGCTCAAACTCATCAGGTACAGTCTTTCGAGTACTGTCAGTGTTCTTTCTTTTTCATTTGGATCTGTTGTGACAGTGCCCTTTCCTTCTCTAATTCTAGGTATTTACATCTTCCCCTTACTTGCCTTTCTTAAATTTGCTTGTGGTTTGTCAATTTTTCTAATCCTTTCCAAAAATCAGCTTCTTGCATTGTTGATTTTTTTGGCATCACTGCCCTCTGGTGGGAGTAGGAGGCCCAGCCTTGCTCCTGGAGAGCTGCTGCTGGATTTGAACCGCCAACCCAGTGGGCCGCAGTCCCGCACTCAACCACTACACCACTGGGGCTCAGCCCTAATTTTTCCCCATTATTTTTGTAATTCACTTATTTTCGCTCTTATCTTTATGATTTCTCTTTTTTTCTATGTTTGGAGGATTTGTGTTTTGCCCTTGTTTTAGCTGTTGGAGGTATTGGGTTAAGGAGTTGATTTTGGATTTCTCCTTTTTCTCATGTGAACGTCAAGTATCACACATTTCTCTCTGATAGCTGCTTTTGCTGTGCCCCCAAAGGTTCTTTCCTCCCACCCCCCAAAGTTTCTCATATGTGATATTGCTATCATTTATTTCAAGGAAGTTCTTAATTTCTTCTCTTATTTTATTTGTTATCCAGTCATTTTCAAGTAGTATATTATTCAGTCTCAGTGACTGTTGTT
This sequence comes from Nesogale talazaci, assembly GCA_004026705.1. Taxonomy (NCBI): domain Eukaryota; kingdom Metazoa; phylum Chordata; class Mammalia; order Afrosoricida; family Tenrecidae; genus Nesogale; species Nesogale talazaci. Next base: position 37,787 of record PVJH01008267.1, read on the forward strand.
ATTTTCTTGTTCCTTCTATTGTTACTTTCCAGTGTTACAGCATTGTGAGATGAGAAAATGAATTATAGGATCTCGCTGTTTTTTGATTTGTTGAGGCTTGCTTTGTGGCCCAATAGGTGATTCTAATTTAGTGTTTGTACCATGCGCTGGAGAAGGATGTACGTTTTGTTTTTGTTGGATGGAGTGTGTTGTATATATCTAGGAGATTGAGCTAGTTGTGCTGTCCATCATTTGTTTCTTTCTGAGTTGTTTTCCTGATGATCTATCTCTTCTTTAGAGAGGTGTGTTGAAGTTTGTTATTGTTGTTGAACTGTTTTTTACCGATTCAACTCTGTGAGGATTTAATTGATGTATTTTAAGGGTCTCTCATTGGATTTGTATGTATATTAAGATTATATCAATATTATAGTGATCATTATCATGTCCAATTTTTGTCTCTCCTTATGTTATTGGCCCTGAAGTCTATTTTATCAAAGATTAGTTTTGCTGCTACTCCTTTTTTATGGTTACCATTGGTTTTGTAGATTATTTTGCCATCCTTTCATTTTTAGTCTATTTTTGTAGGCAGCATATACATGGGTCTTGTTTTCCAAACCAGTCTGATACTTTCTGTCTTTTGATTGATGCATCTAATCCATGTGTATGGGTTTCTTGCTGTCATTCTACTATGTTTGTGTTTGGCTTCTCTTTCCTTTGTGTGTGTGTGGTTTTATTGGTGTCATTGATCCTCCTCCATTTTTGTGTTGTTTTGAGTGCTGCTTTCATCATATTGATTTGTGAGTTCTGTTGTCTTGTTTGAAACTTTCAGGTTTGTCGGCTGCCGGTGTTCATTTTATGTCTATAGTGATCAAATTAGTCTTTTTTGTAATGCTGACCTTGTTTTTGCGGATTCCTTTAGTTTTTCCTTGTCTAGAAATACTTCGATTTCTCCTTGGTATTTGAGGGATAATTTTTGCTGGATATAGCATTCTTGCTTGGCAGATTTTTCTCTCTCAGAGTTTTATATATAACACTCCCTTGACATCTTGCCCTCATAGTTTTACTGAAATGTCTGAGTTTATCCTTATCAGTTTTCCTTTGCAGGTGACTGTTCTCTTTTCTCTAGCCCTCAGGAGTCTCTTTTTCCTTGAAAAGGGATAGATTGACTCTGATGTGTCATAATGTTTTTATTTGGGGATCTATCATCCGTGGAGTTCTTTGTAACTTCTGGAACAGTTATTTTTTCCCTCATCTGTGATGCTAGGGAAATTTTCTTCTAGGATTTCTCATACCATTTTCTCTACAGACTTTTGTTTGTTTGTTTCTCCTTGATCCCAGACCCAGATGAGACGAGGTTGTTTCTCCTGATAGTGTCCCACATGTTCCTCAGGATTTACTTTGACTCTTTTTTTTGTCATTGGTTTTGACTATTTCTTGTGTTGACTGTGGTCAGAGTGATTGTCTTCAAGTTCACTGATTTGATTTTCCCCTTCTTAATTCTGTCCTCCAGATCTTTTACTGTGTTGCCTAAGTCTGTTATCTCATTATTTGTCTTTTGGGATTCCTTTGGGCTTAAGGCTTTTAGTTTTTCAATTTCTTCTATTGTTCTCTTGAGTGCTCCCTATGTCTCTTGATAGAACCTGAACATAATTCTTGTATAAGTTAGTTTCATGGCCTCTTTGTCAGAGTATTTCATTGTGTTTGGGTGATTGGGGGTTATTTGTGCTTGTTTGTTTGTTTGTTTCAGTTTGCTGTGGTTGTCTTATTTCCTCAGCATAGCCGCTGGGTCATGTAAAGGGAGCTAGCTCTGTTTAATGATATGACTGAAGTCTAACAGAGGCTGGAAAATATACAGTGTTAAAATTGAGAAAAAGGATGACAAAGGCCAGTGGAGAAGATAGGGGGCAATGAGAGAAATAAATTAAAAGTAGAGATTCTAATAAAAAGTAGCTGTCTGGAAAGGGTAACAACTTTGTATAAGTAATGGAAAAGTGTATCCTAAGAGGCATAATCAGAAATAATAAGTCTCACTGCAATATATTTCGTGAGGAAAGGAGAGAGCAGAAAGAGATAATGGGTGAAATTGCAGAGAGACAAGGAATAAAAGAGACAAAAGACCTGCGTGTGGCCGCCAATTTATGTTGCTATGTTAACACGAATGTGGCTATGCCAGTAGACTCAGAGAGAAGTGGGGAGCCCTTGTTTGTGTGGATGTGTCAGGATCTAACAAACTGTCTATTTTTTTGGCAAAGGGGGAACAGGTCCTTTCAGGAGGGTGGGAACTGGGAAAAGAAGTCAGAGATACCTTTAAAATATTATGAGAGTATTGTAATAGAAAAAATGCTAACACTGAAGAAAATAAAAAGCAGAAGCTAAAGCCAACGGGAGGCTGGGAAACCTGCTCTTTGATTGTTATTTTATGGACATGCATGCTGTGTAGAGGAAACAGGGCAAGAGGGGTGGGAAGGGCACTGGAGACCAAAGCTGGATACAAAGAGGAAGTGAGAGAGAAAAAGGGTGGTGGGAGGCAAAAGCATATGCTTGAGTATTGACGATGTCTGTCCCAACTTGTCCGTACGGAGCTACCTCCCAGAGGCCAAGGAGGCAAGAACTTTGGCTGGTTGGGTTGCATCAGGGGGACGGACAAAATGGGCCGTGCTGGGGAGCGTGTTTCACACAAGTGACTTATGCCCCTAATATGTGGAAAATGAGGCGTCTGTAGACAAGTGTTGCTGCTCTCCCATTTCAAGAAAATTGGTCTACCTAGCTTTATGTTACAACTCCCACTTCCAGGAAGTGTAGGGTATCCCTCTGAGTGTACCTCCCTGGGAATTCTGAAGAGATATTCCCGTGCTTGTTCTCTGACAGCCACCATGTTCTGTCTTCCTGCTGTCTGAAGTTGAGGTTTGCCCCTTTCATTTTGTTATTCATTGTTGGGTTTTTGTTTGATTCTTGTTTATGTTTTATAAGATTTCCTAAGTATAAAATCCAGGAGAGATAAATATATAGAGACAGTGACTGGATGAATAATTACCTAGGGGCACAGTAAGGGAGGTTGGGGAGAAATAGAGAGCTAACAACAATGAGTACAGAAAGAAGAAAGTGCTCTGAAATTGCCTGTGGTGATGACTGTACAAGTCTTCTTGATTGATTAAACTATGTAATGTGTGAATTGTGCAATATCTAACGCCAATAAAACCAGCAAAAAGGAAAAAAGTCTGATATTCTTATAAAATGCAATGTTGTGACCTCTCCGGGTTTGGACATTAACCTTGAGTATTGACGATGTCTGTTTCAACTTGTCCATACAGAGCTACCTGCCAGAGGCCAAGGAGGCAAGAACTTTGGCTGGTTGGGTTGCGTTGGGGAGACAGACAAAATGGGCTGTGCCGTGAGGCTTCCCGAGCGCTAGGCATTATGTCAATTGGTCAACCCCGGGTAAAGGTAGGGAGAGGGCCCAGCTTATCAATAAGAGTCACATATTGATGACACCTCCTGTCACAACCCATGAAAATCCCAGAATCCACCTATTCGCAAGAATAGAAAAAAAATAGGAGACCACTTCTCAAACTTTTGGCTAAAATCAAGTGTAGTATCTGTTCTTATCAGTTTAATATCTGATACGTCCTCTATCCAAGGACAATATATTAAATGGACTTTTGGAGCAGGGAGATGGAATAGGAGCTTGCTCTGTCCACTCCATGCATCGACCTGGTATTGCAGTACTTCCAGGAATGGTGCACCCCTTTGGGGTGGGGTGGGGTGAGGATAGGAGGGAGTCCTGGTAGCACTTTCAGGTAAGTTTTCAGCTGCTAACCACAAGGTTGATGGTTCAAAGCCACTAGTTGCTCTGCAAGAGAAAGAGGAGACAGCCTGCTCCTGTGACGATGTGTAGCCCTGGAAGCGACATACAGGGTTCTCTGAGTTGGAATCAACTTGATGGCAGTGGGTTAGGTTTGGTTAGGCAATGCAGTATTCATACAGCTACAGGTTTCTTTTCCCATTGAGTCCATTGCACTGTGTAGAACAAACTACTTAAAATGACACTGAGAGACAGATAACTCAAGATATTTATTAAATGGATGAGTTACAAGATGGATACTAATGGATAAACTAAATTCTTTTTCACTCATAGTGAAATGTGAAGCTTTTAAATGTATAAAGTTTACATTCAAATTTCATCTATATTTATGCCTACCCTGTTAAGATTATATCATAGCATGTGAAGCACTGGTGAGGTCTATGTCACCAGAGATCTTCAGTTGGGTGATTTCATGGAGGTTTCTCATCCGGTGGTTGTACTGCAGCAAGTGAGTATCATTGACGGCAACCTTGAAGTCATTCCCTTCAGCCAGGACTTGGATCTGCAATGGCAGGTACACAGAGCTGTTAGAGATGCCTGCCCATGTCAAAGTCAACACTTTACACAAGAACTTGACAGAAAAAAAGAGACTCTACATTCATTTTTTCAAATGTAACTTAAAAAAGAGAAATGACAAAATTATTAGACGGTTTCACCAGAAAGGAAAGGATGACTAACTGGTCCATATATATGCCACTGAATTGCACATATATAGATACTTGAATTGATGCATGATTTACTATGTTTTCAACAACAAAAGTGAACTCCTAAAGAAAAAAATGTGGGCTTCTTTGATGGTTTAAAACACTTAAACATCAATCCTATGGCGGGAAGCCCCTAACAGAGTAGGACATGTTAGGGATTGAGAATAGCCAGTTTGGGCCAGCGCAGGAGGAGCATATTCTACTAACAGACGTTGAGTATGTTAATCCTTACAGCCTTTTAGAACAGTGGTTCTCAACCTGTGGGTCGCGACCCCTTTGGGGTCGAACGGCCCTCTCACAGGGGTCATCTGATTCAGAACAGTAGCAAAATGACAGTTATGACGTAGCAATGAAAATAAATTTATGGTTGGGGGGTCGCCACCACATAAGGAACTGAATTAAAGGGTGGTGGCATTAGGAAGGTTGAGAGCCACTGTTTTAGAAGCAGCAATTTGGGACCATCTAAATTTTACAGGCTCTGGGAGCAGCTGATTACACACTGACCTGCTAGTCACAAGTTCAGTGGCTCAGGCCCTGTCAGAAACCCCCTGGGGTTGTCCTCTGTCCTACAAAGGTGTTATGAGTCAGAATCAACTTGATGGCAGTGGGTTTGTTTCTTGACTTTATCTAAAGTGTAAACATGTATACTCTTTGAAAGAAATTGTTCTACAAAGCAAAAAATTTATGTAGGTGGACACGCATTACAATAGTTTGGTTAATTACAAATCCGGTTAGACCAGATGATGTACACTGGTAGAGATAGGAACTGGAAACGCAGGGAATCCAGGACAGAGGAACCCCTCAGTGCCAGTGGTGAGAGTGGTGATACCGGGAGGGTGGAGGGAAGATGGGGTAAAAAGGGGGAAATGATCCCAAGAATGTACATATAATCCCCTCCCTGGGGAATAGACAACAGAAAAGTGGGTGAAGGGAGACATCAGACAGTGTAAGACATAACAAAATAATGATAATTGATAAATTATCAAGGGTTCATGGGGGTGGGCAGGGAGGGAGGGTAAAAAATGAGAAGCTCAAGTAGGAAGAAAATGTTATGAAAATGAAGATGGCAACAAATGTGAAAAGTGCTTGACACAATGGATGGATGGATTGTGATAAAAATTGTACGAGTCTCCAATAAAATGATTTAAAAACCAAACAAAATTTTTGTTAAAATCAGTCTTGAAACTATCATCAGTTAGGACCTGAAGTTAATTGAAAAAGTAAAAACAATTAAGTAATTATGCTCTGGTATAGATACATGTCCCTGTGGTAGATACATAGTGTTCATGTCAACTTAAAGATGTGTAAAAAATGTAGGGGTGGGGTTAGCCTGTCAATCAAGTCACAGCGCACGACCTCCCTTGGCAGAATGACAAGATGGAAAGCACTCCGGAGGTCCGCCTTTCTCTCGCTCTCCCACCCTACCGTCACCTTCCTGCCTGCTCACTGTGAGGAGAGATGCTGACGGCCTACCCACCTTCCACCCACAAGAGAGCCTCGTGCTTCCTGCCTCAGTACCTGTGGTTGGGAGAATCTGAAGATGGATTTATGGACCATATCTGACTTAAGGCCTTGAGTTGGACTGGGATGGGATGTTTTCTTGATATAACTTACTTCTTAATAGAAATCTCTTTCTTACATATAGATGAGTCACTGCACTGGATTTGTTTCTCTATCACGCTGGCCTAACGCAGGCCCCAAGTGAAGACAATGGTCTATGAAAGTTCTGCCCTCTATTGCTTACCATCCAACTGTTTTTTGTGGATTTTGTTGACCAGTCTACACTTAACACAAACCTAAGGCTATGCTTTCTAATAGCTGCTTGTTAAGGCAGGGAACCTTTGTGTTTGAAATGCAAAGCGTGTGTAAATTATGTGCCAAAAGAACTGTTTTTAAAAATTCAAACTGAGGCTGAGCCCCGGTGGCGTAGTGGTTGTGCGCGGGACTGCGGCCCACTGGGACGGAGGTTCAATTCCAGCTCCCAGGAGCAAAGGCTGGGCCTCCTACTCCCACCACCTGAGGGCAATGATGCCTAAAAAAAAAAAAAAAAAAAAAAAATTCAAACTGTGCTAAATGCCACAGAAAGTGCTTTAAAGGGATTCCCAATGTGTAACTCTGTTAGAGGGGAAGGAGTAAAGAATGGAGAGCTCGTTATTGGATTGAGTTTATGAATTCTTCGGAAAATTTTAGCACTGAGAAAACTGGGTTCTGATCTCCATTCCAACCATATTGGCTTAGGAAACTGAGTCTCAGAACAGCTGCACTCTACTTTGGCTCTGATTCTATGAAAGATGCTTTCTTTCTTTTCCATTTTCAACAAGATGCAATCTTCAGGGGGTTCCGGGAAAGTGGTGAGGGCTTGAAGGGAGTTAGGAAATGTGCCACTTCCAGCTTGCTGCCCTCTACGGATGGGGAGGAGATATACTGGGTAGGTGCCCCAAGCCGGGTGAGAACAATTCACTTCAAGTGCATGGTGGCTTTAGAAGGGTGCACTGTGAGAAGTGTATGTTGTCGATATGTAATGGGAGTGATACTTACTTTGAATGGCTTGCCACTTTCAAAGGGGAACACACTCAGTCTTTCTTCCTTTCCCCACACTTCGCCCTGTTTCGTGTTACAGACGATGACCTTCTTGTTGTCCTCATTGAACCGAGGGTTGAAGTGGAAGGCGACATCGTTCCCTCGAGTGAAATCTAAAGCAATTCTGTTGTAAACAAAAGACCAGGATGGTTAGAATGATTGAAACGCGGCACAGTTTATATTAAGTGAAGGATGTAATCTTCTAAAGAGCAACTCCTTTAAAGGAATGGGAAATTTTGGTGACCAGAAAGCAAACCAAGGAACACATAGGGTCACACTGGAAACTAGACCAGCACAGTGTTCCACATCCGAGCATCATGTCTAGAGATAAGCAAGGTGGCCTGTGAGGCCTTCCCTTGCCGCTCTGTCTCTGTCGCCCCCTCCCCATTCAGCAGGAACTCTCTCTGTACTACCTCCCTCTCCTCACAAAAATCTGTCAAAGTGTCTTAGTAGAACCACTTTGAGGACACTGTAGTCTGACACGAGAGCATCATGCTTTCCTGCCCAGCCAGGTCACGTGTAACAAGTCAGCTACACACTTCAGAGTTAATAGGCATCTAATGACTTCCTTATTGCTACCCAGAAACCTACTCAAAGAGCATGAAGGGATACTGTCCATAAAGGCCAGCATTCTGCTATGAAGTTATAAAGTCCCAACAATAAACGTTTTAATGCTCCGTGATGTCAATTGGAATGAAGGCATGTGCTAGCTGAACGTCTGACACTGCCCCTTCTCCTTGAACGTTAACACCAACAGGAAGTCCCTTTGACTGCTAAGAGACGAAGCCTATCTCTGAGAGCACTGACAACAGAAATGGCTGGTGCTCTTGTCCCAAAGCAGTGCATTCCAAAGTGGGTGATCCCTCTTACTGGGAGGCTGGAACAATCCAGAAAGACTGTGAGACAGGTACTTCTACTTTACCCAGAATCATGGCTTAGGACAAATGTTTGTCATTGTTGAGGGTACGGAGTGTAGGATAGGTGAGTGGGTGACAACAGTGAGTAATGATTTTGTCATTAGAAGGGAATGGTGGGCCAAAAAAGTTTTGAAACCAATGTCAATGAAACGTGCAACTTCAGCTCCATGAACTGATTTATCAGCTGGGCATTCTGACTGGCTCACAAATACCCCTGTTCACCCACTCTCCGTCATCAGCTTCTCATAGAAAGCACCAAGAGAGCCAAAAGGCCATAAGTTTGACATTGGAATAAAGATCTAGGAAACGGAAAGGCTCCCAAAGGTTCATGAACAAATGGAATTAAAAGAAGCTGCACTACCAGGGTGCGGTACAGACCAAAAAAATACACAACATTCCTCTAGTTCTCTAATGCTTCCTGTCCTCCACTACCCTGACCCCAGCTCTACCTTGTACACCCAGCTAGACCTGAGCATGTAACTGGTACAGAAAAGAGCTCATGACACCTGGAACCCACGACAGATAAACCCCTCAGGAACATCATGGGGTTAGAAAGACCACCAGGGTAGGGGGAAGGGGGGGAGAGAAGGGGGAAAAAAGGGGGAGCCTGATCACAATGATCAACTACATTCCCCTACACAAGGTGGATGAACAACAGAAACAAGGGGGGGGGGGGAGGGAGACTGTGGACAGTGTATGATATAAAAACAATAAATACTTATAATTTATCAAGAGGTCACAAATGTGGAAGGGGGAAGGAAGGGGGGAAAAGGAGCTGATACCAAGGACTCAGGTAGAAAGAAAATGTTTTGAAAATGGTGATGGCAACATATGTACAAATGTTTGATACGATGGATGAATGGATTGATACAAAAGCTGTAAGAGCCGCCAATAAAAAGATTTCTAGAAAAAGTGAATGGGGGCTGAGCCCCGGTGGTGTAGTGGTTATGCGCGGGACTGCGGCCCACTGGGACGGAGGTTCAATTCCAGCAGTGGGGCTGGGCCTCCTACTCCCACCACTGGAGAGCAGTGATGCCCCAAAAACCAAAAAAAAAAAAAAAGAAAGAAAAAGTGAATGGTGCTACTCTTTCTCAGGAATTTTCGGGTCCCCCTTGTGACTGCTCCAAAGGGAGAAGGGAGAGAGTGGACTCTTCATCACCGCAGACACGGTGTTCTTGCAATCCTCTCAGAGTTTGCAGGACAAAATCCCTTTTTTTCTCAGTGTGTCACCACTGCAAGTGAAACTAGTTCTGATCTGCCACAGTGTCCATGTCTGTCTCGCGGGTTACTGCCAGTGCAGTTCCCAGAGCAAGGGCCGCACAGAGCAAAGACCCCCGTGAGGCTGTGGGTGTGAGGCGGTGGAGGGGTGGGCAGGGGATGCACATCAGGAGAGGCTGTGAGCTCTGGGAGACTGTGGGAGGGGAGGAGGCTAAGGAGCCAGGCAGGGCAGATGTGGGTTGAGAGGCAGGGTCTGGGCTGAGGGAACGAAGGGATCAGCTGAGGGCCTTCTTGCCACAAGGAGACAGAGCAGGCTGACTGGGCTGCAGGAAATGGATGGTCTGAATACAGCCTGATCTGCTAAGAGGGGAAGGCTCCTTTTGATAACTGCAGAGCAGGGGAGGGGACTCTGCATCACCAGGCCCTTCAGGGCTGGTCAGTTATGTGCTGATCCAGGCAGCAGGGAGAGCTGGACTGGGTATGGCCAGAGGCCCAGAAAGCACCTCCATTGTCCTCCTTTCCCCCACAGTCAATTTACCCCACCCTAGCCCACCTCGACCAACCAGGTCCATAGCTGAGACTGCAGAGCCCCTCTGTGAAAGGGGGCTGGCCTCATCCCTAGCCCTGCCTCAGTCAGGTGCGTGGGACGGAGGGAGAAGCGCACAGGAAACAGAGCGCAAGGTGGGGCACGGTTCACTGTGAGTGACCTGGGTGAGCACTTGGGAAAATTCTAAAGTCCTGATTACTGTGAAGGAACAGCCCCATAAGGACATGAAAACACCGCACCTGCCCAGCCTCAAAAGCTTGTAGGAGGACAGCCCAATTGCAGCTCTGAGACGCCCAGTTCTGGGGCACTCAGCCATCGCTCTCGGGGGACAGACTGGGCTCGATACTCCTGTAAAGAGGTACTGTCTGGGACCCCCAGGGGGTCTCTGAGACAGCCCTGGCTCGGTGGCAGTTGGTGTGGGTTTGGTTGTCTTACTGCCTGAATTCACAGGGAGCTGCCCCTGAGCCCAGGCTGCCGTCACGGGGCACCTGTGCCTGCTGGCACGGCAGGCAAGGGCTGCTGAGCTGGAGAGGCCTGGTGCCCAGTGTGGGCAGTTTTGATCCACGTGAGTAGACTGGATGGACAGTCAAGCTCTGAGGTCACTAGGGCCAGTGGGCCCTCCATGGGCTGGACCCGGATTCTGGTGGGCATGGGGATTGAGGGAACACACTAAGTCTCTGAAATCTGGTACTGGGCTGGCAGAGGCTCAAACATTTCCCAGAGGCTCCACTCTCCTTTATTCTAAGATCTGGCCACCAGGAATGACCACCGAATGTGGTTCTCCGTGCTCCTTCTGGGTCCTCCCAACGGGGAACTCAGCTCCACACACAGGGCCTTCACTACCGTGGAAGCAATGCTGGCTCAGAGGGACCCCTCCCCACTGGTGTCTGAGACTGTCACTATTTACGGGAGGGGGAAGCCCAGTCTGTCTCCCTTGGAGCAGCTGGTGGTTTTGAACTGCCCACCCCCCAGATCACAGGCCAACCTGTAGCCCCTAGGGCACCTGGCCGGGGGTCCAGTATTGATGGGAGGGGTCGCCCCATGCCAGTAGTCTGGCCATGGTTCAAAATACGGAATCCCCCAAATCATAGCACCGGGTTCCCAGAGCCAGGTCACCTGCATGCTCGGAGGGCCGGTCTGTATTGCTCCTTACCTGTTGGCGTTGGGTTTGACTGTGCCCAGGATGGTGATCAGCATGCGGGGCTTGACTCCTTCTGGCAATGGCAGGTTATAGGGCACCGTCTGCGGATGCAAGAAGAGCTTGTCTGCTGAGGAAGGGCCACATGGTCTTGGGGAAGGTGAAGCTCAATCTCTACAATGTGTGAATCCCACATGACCCTCCCCGAAGCCCTTTGTGCATTCTGTCCCTGGGACACCTAGTCACCAACCCGGCACTGACAGCACCAGCAGAAAACACTGACAGCGATGACACCAAGCCATCGCCTCCCCCTCTGTTCTGAAAAGGCTTGAACTGCCCTCAGCACTCAAGGGGCCTTATTGTGCCACTCTTAAATCTTGTG
>PVJH01008267.1:49213-86710 GCA_004026705.1 Nesogale talazaci
GGGGGGGGGGACCAGCACTTTCTAGTGAACACATTCTCCAGTTCACAGATCTTTTTTTTTTTTTGGGGGGGGGGGACATCACTGCTCTCTGGTGGTGGGAGTAGGAGGCACAGCCCCACTGCTGGAATTGAACCTCCGTCCCAGTGGGCCGCAGTCCCGCGCACAACCACTATGCCACCAGGGCTCAGCCCAATCTTTTAAAATATTTGTGTTCAAAGGTCAGGAAACATGCCCAAAGTTCTGTCTTTGACTTCCCGCATTTTCCCCTATGGATTCCTTTTATTCCCAGCGTCCAGCTGTCACCCCTGCTTCTTATCTCTGTGTCCAGTCTCTGACCCCAGCTGTCTCCTCACTGCCCACCTGCCTCTGTCCCACCTGGGTTCTCAGTCCAGCTAAGCTGCGTGCTCTTTTTTCCAACATCAGAGGTATCGTGGATAGGAGGGCATTTACAGCTGAACTCCTGCAGACGCCCTGGGTGCTGCAGTCGGTGCCTTCCTGGCATTCATGTGGTCCCCTCCCAGAATCCTCGCCGGCGGGAGCGGCAGGAGACAAGTTTCTGGAGTCTCAATGGACCGGGACGGGTGGGATTTCATATTCCCCTTGGTGCTCCAGGTACACTTTCTGCTGAGCCGGGCAGGGGAGCCACGTGTGCCACAGGGCGACTGTAGCGGCAGGTCTGGAGCCACCGCAGGGGCCCAAGGTGTGAGTCTTATTGAACTGCTTTCCCAGCACGACAGTCCCTCCGCCATCTCCCTTCTGGGGCGGAGACCCTGGATTGAGGCTCATGCTCCCCGAGGCTCTGGTCATCAGGCCTGAAGGCCCAGCCTCATCTCTGAGCCCTGACAGCTAGCTCGTCAGCAGATCCCGGCAGGAGGTGTTCTTCCTGCCCTGTCTCTCCTAGCTGCCTTCACGGCCCTGTCTGCCTGCCACTCACCCCCTGTCTCGCATTTCAGTCCTTCCTGGAAAGGCAGTTCCTATATTTGAGATATGTCTGAGTGGCCCCCACGCCGCCTCTCCGCCACCTTACACCCCACCAGTTTAACTTTATACTGAAGACCTCACCATGTGTGACTCTGCAATCCTTCATCACAGTAAGAGTTCTCAAAACCTGCTTACCCCGCCCCCCTCCTTTCTATGGCCATGGGGTGTTATGTGACTGCTCATGTGACCAAGAGCAGAGAGTCAGAGGAACTGAGGGTGACTACAGGTCAAAGAAGATGATGGGGGGGGGGGGGGGAACAGCCCTCCCCCTGCCTGTGCTGAGAGCTCCGTGCTCATTAAGAATAATCTGCAGAACTTTCCCCAGGTCTAGGACTCGATTTTCACTAATGCCACCCTCAGAGTCCTCTCAAGGGTACATTCCCCCTCCCCATCACCATCCACGTCGGAAATGCAAGAGGAGCCTGCGCAGCCCTCTGGGACTTAGTCCTAGTTGCAAGGAGAGGGCTCCACTGCCTCCGCGCCCTCACCCCCTGAGCTGCACCATTCGCTCTGTCCTCACCCAGGCCCATGCAGGAAGCATCACCACTCACCATGGGTCCCGCGGGGGTGCCAAAGGGCCCAGCGGCCGGATAAGCTCCAGGAGCACTGGGTTGTCCAGGAGGTGGGTAAGCCCCAGGTCCGCTCGGCTGCCCTGGGTAGGCCCCAGGTGCGGTGGGGCCAGGATATGCTCCAGGTGGTCCTGGGTAAGCAGCCCCTGGGGGAGCCTGGCCAGGGTAGGCCCCAGGAGGAGCCTGGCCAGGGTACGCCCCTGGAGGAGCCTGGCCAGGGTAGGCCCCTGGAGGAGCCTGGCCAGGGTAAGTTCCTGGATAGCTGGCCCCAGGGTAGCCCCCTGCCCCTCCAGGCTGGTTTCCCCAGGCACTAGGCCACCCTTGAGGGTTGGGGTTCCCAGCCCCGGACAAGGCATCATTAAGCTGGAAAGAAAGAAAGAATTACAAGATGGAAGGTATTCACCTAAACCAATGTGGGATCGCCACACCCAAGGCAACCTCACAGCCTTTGACTCGATGCTGGCTCATATCCACCCCCAATGGGATTCCAAGGCTGTAAGTCTATAAGAGGAGCCCTGGTGATGGTGCAGTGGCTTAAGCACTGTGTTGAGCTCTGTATGGCCAGCAGTTGGGACCCACCAGCAGCTGCCTGGGTAAAAGACTGGATTTCCTTCCCCCGGGAACAGTTACCCTCTCATACACCCCCCCTCCCCGGGGAGGGGGGGGCGGGGGAAGGGGTCACTATAAACCAGCACTGACTCGCTGGCAGTGAGGTTCCTTTGGCTGTTGCGATTATTTCTGTTGACATCTTTAAGGGGGCAAGAGCATCATCTTTCTTCTGCAGTAGAGCTTCTGGTGGGTTTGAGCTGCGGACCTGGCTGACAGCACTGGCAGACCTGCTTCAGTAATATTTGCCCCATTCAATAATATGAAGAGGGTGAAAGAGGCCTAAAGACACGCGGTAGGATCCGATACACTCTCGAGCATCCGTTTCCGATCGTGGAGGGCTGTGTGTGTGGTTTTGCTCTATCGGGAGCTCAAATCCCAAAGCATTGGCATCAAATCGATTCCAACTCAGAGTGACCTTATATTCCAGGGCAGATCTGCTCCTGGGCATTTCCACAACTACGGGGAATTTGTCCCGGAGTAGAAAGTTTCACTTTTCTACCAGGGAGCAGCTGGTGGTTTTGAACTGCCAATCTTGCAGTTGGCAGCCTAACGAATGACCCCTCTGCCCCCAGGACCCTAGTTATCCTCTATTGATCGCCCTGAGGAAAATGATCACAAAAGCCAGGCGGCTGGACTGCACTGCACTTGCCTTCTCTGCCTAGCGGGCTCCCCCGCTCAGCTGCTGAGATCCACCCCCCTCCGTGCTAAGCCTCTCCCATCCCAGGGAAGCAGCCTGAGTCACAGAACCCAGGCCTGGCTCTCTTCCCAAATGTGTGGTTGGAAAACAAGCCTCCAGCTTGCAGCCTCCAGGCCTGCAGGCCGGGGAGGCCAGAGGAGGAAGAGCAGGAGAGTCTGGTGAGACACAAAGCCTCCACCGGAGGGAGCCGAATGTTAGAGAAAGGAAGCACAGGTGTAACACGCTTACCGAAAAGTTGTCCGCCATTTTCCTGAAAGACAGAATCAAGAAGAAAAGGGTTGGTTACCAATTGATCCTAACAGTTTTTCCTGATTTCCAGGAAATGTAACATGCCGGTTCATTGTGTGACTCTCGTCCATCTACAGGTGTTCTTCCACAGACCACCCACAGAGTCTCATGCTGGCTTGTTCTCCAGCTCAAAGACTAAGCCCCGTCTCATGCTGACTTTTATTTTATTTCTCATGTCCCTTAAACGTTTTGCAGTGGGTTGGGTGCAGGGTCCCCGAGCAGACCATCGGCTTCCTTCACTGATGCGCACACACTGGGTTTCATCTCCTTCACTGCAGTCCCTCAATGAACCACAACTGGACCCACTTCCTCCTGCCCTCTCTTTCCTTCCTCCAGCTTTCCCAGCCCTCCCCTCACAGTCCTGGGCACAGCTGCCCTCTTGGTCTCACAAAGCTGATTATGCTAAGATGCATGTCTCTCCCCAGTTGAACTCGCCATGCGTGATGCTCAGTTCTCACTCTAGCCTGGGTGAAGCGCCAGTGAGAAGAGTCCTGGGTTAGCCTCTGGTCCTCCTGTCCCTGCCCTCCTGTCCACCCTACCCCAGCACCCTTACAGGGGTGCAGTGTGCTCCCACTGCAGCCCCCAGTCCTCCTCTGGGTCCTTAGAAAGCTGTGCTGGGGATTCCTTCTAAGAGAAGGAAGACAAGGACCACCAGAGAGCGCATTCTTGTCCAGGAGTCTTTCCTGCATCTGTGCACAGTTATGCCTGCCCTGGGCCACACCCTGTGAGAGACAGCAGACCGGAACAGGAAACCAGGGAGGCTGTGAGGCAGGCAGGCAAGGTGCCCTGGGGATGGGAGACTGGAAAGGTGACTTTTATGGGGAAGGGACCACCTTCAAGGAAGAGACAGTGTAGCTGGACCTTGAAGGAGAGAGGCAATTCAGGCGAGGAGACATGAGGAAGGGCAGGCACAAGATGCTGGCTGGGTTTGGTTGGTTGGTTGATTTTGAATGGGCTTGGTATGCCACAGGAAATCGCTGGCAATATTTTAACAAAGTTGGAAAAACTGGATGATGTGGAGGAAAACACTTTGGCTAGGACTCTGCTAGGTGGGTGGCCTTGTCCAAAATGGCCTCCAGGAGCAGCCCTGAGGATCCTTCCTGCTGTTTCCCCTCAGCTCAGTCTCCCAACCCACCCACTGGATGGGCCTTTGCATGGAAGGAGGCCACTCTGGTCTCCGGCCTGGCCAATAGGAGTTTATTTGAAACTCTGGAATCCCTCTACTATGGCCAAAATTACATGATATTTGAAATGATCAGGATTCTTTTTTTTCCTGGTTTGTCCATTGCTGATGCATATGAGATTATTTTAAGAACTAACACAGTCCCCCAAGGAGCTAAGGGATGGTGACTACTCTCTCTGTAGCGCCCAAGTAGAACAGACTCCATTGTCCCCTGCCAACATGCCAGGCTTCTGGGAGACATTGAAGACATTGTTATCTTAAATAATTTATTAAATTTAATTTGTAAAATTAAATTTATATAATTTAATTAAATTATTTTTAAGCCCTACCTCAGACAAGCATATGTATTAACCCGAACAGTCTAGGGCATATTCTGTACCAGCTAAGTTTTCACCATGTCTGCCTTACATGGTGGGAAACTGCTGGCTGTTTTCTGAGGAACTTCCAGAATCAGGCTTGCCCAGTGCTTGCTACACATCCATACCCAGCATATCTGATAGCATCTGGAACTAGTAACACAAAAGTTGGGTGCTTCCTCCCCCGAAGGCTGCCACACAGAGACGGCCGTGTTGCTACCAGGGGAGGAATCACAGAGAAGAGCCAGGGCAGAGCAGGGAAAGAAGAAGGATGTCTTTGATAAAAAATAAAGCCTTTTCATGTGGGATGCTAGCAGGACCCAGCTGTGACCTTCAAGATGGGCAGAGTCCTCAGTATCTCGCAAGGTGCAGCGTCTGCTCCCACACCCAAGCCACACCCCGAGACACAGCACTAACTGCAGACAGGGTGTGACCCTCAACCCCAGCACTTTTGGCATTGCAGGCTGGAGCCTTTGTTGGGGGCCAGGGAGAGGGACGAAGCTGTCCTGTGTGTCTGACAGCAACCCTGGCTTCAATACACAAGATGCCAGTGACACAGCTACCTCCACCCAGCTGTGACTACCCAGATGTCACCAGACAGTGCCAAAGGTCCCTGTGGGTCAGCTGTGCCCGTGGGGACCAGTGGGGGTTGTCAGCGTATGTGTTTCTATCTAAACGTATGGGTGTACATCAAAAATAACAAAAGGTCGTTTCAGCTGTGAAAAGTAGCTCCATTTGGGTCCTTGGTCCCATAAAGGGTTTTAGGACCACCACTCTAAAAAAGCTAAAAGACTTATAGGGGTTCATTAGAGTCAGAAGTTCACTTAAAAGAATATTTATTTTCTTTTTTAAATTAAATACTTTAATTGGGGGCTCTTACATCTCTTATCACAATCCACACATTCATCCACTGTGTCAAGCACATTTGTACCTATGTTGCCATCATCATTTTCAAAGCATTTTCTTTCTACTGGATATCATCTCCTCACCCACCCCCTTCCCCTCCTCCCTCCTTCCTGAACCTTTGATAAATTATAGATCTTATTTCAAGAGAGCTTTTCTAGAATTCAACGTCTATTTGTCAGTTTATATTTCAGCCCCAGCCCAAACTGACCCAAGAAACAAAGCCAACTGGACGGTACTGGCC
This sequence comes from Nesogale talazaci, assembly GCA_004026705.1. Lineage (NCBI taxonomy): Eukaryota > Metazoa > Chordata > Mammalia > Afrosoricida > Tenrecidae > Nesogale > Nesogale talazaci. The sequence goes on from PVJH01008267.1 coordinate 55,044, forward strand.
TGTGTTCCCTGTGCCGCCGTGGATGGCTGTTTGGGATATGTCTGACACTTTAGACAAGTCCCTTAGAGTAGCAGGGGGCCCTCGTGGCATCGTGGTTACGAGCTGAGCTTCGATCTACAAGGTTAGCCGTTTGAAACCAGCAGCAGCTCATCCGGGGAACTCCTGGGCTTTCTGCTGTCTGAAAGGGCTGCACCCTCACAGCCTCATAGGGCTTCATCTACCCAATGGGGTTGCCATGACTTAGCATTAGATGGCAACTAGATGGCGATGGGTTTTGGGTCTTGGAATGACCACACTCTGCACCTGTGTGGTATTGTCCGATTTACAAAGCAACTGCACATACATGACAGCAGGCCATTAATTTCCCATCAACAGCCAGGAAACTGAGGCTCAGATAACTTACCTCTGAGGCCAATGTGATGCTATCCTTATTAGAGTGTTAAAAGCCTGGGCCCTGTCTCCTAACGCCTACACCTTTCACTCTGAGATTTGAAAGTAAGGTCTTTTGAAAGTGTTAATAATTTCATTTAGAGATGGATTTTTCTGGCTTGTTCATCCAGAATAGCACAACAGGCTGAAACTGTAAACAAAATATGAAGCAGAACTCTGTTTTTGTCAGAAAACTGCCTGACTGACTCACTCAGCAGTGCTGAAGATCAGGATGCCATTTTGTGTGGCCAACTTGCTAATTATAGCCACATTTTGACCAATAAACTGTACTTTTCCAGAAATGTGCACATACTGTTTTTGATTATGTTAACATGCAGACATCAGAAGCTGTACTGAGTCGAATATAATGAAACTTTTTAAAAATCAAGGTGAACAACCTCAAGACTTTCTTCCCCTGTATTTTTTTAAGTAGATATCATTTGCATAAATATCTTCATGATTTGCCTAGAAAATTTCTTTCTCTTGACTTTTCTTTTTCTCTTTTTAAACAGATGAGTAGTTTACAGAAGGACACAGTCAACTGTAAAAAAAAAAAAAAAAAGAACCTACTCCACAGATAAGTGGACTTTATCCTGGCATTCCAGGATATGTTGAACTAAAGTCAAAGAGAAAGAAAGAGGGGTGTGGGAGACAGAGTTACTGCCTGAATATTCATATTTGGGAAACCTATTCGGTATACTTCAGTTCCCTGCAGCTTTAGAAGGAATGTAAACTTGAGTCCAAATGTAGGCCACAATAATCAGCATCTTTTCCCTTTCATAACTAGTGCCCATCCACCTCCCTAGGCTACTCTAGGTCCACCTAGCAATTCATCTGGCTGTGTCTGGGTTCCCAGGCAGGGACACTTGGGGAGCTCCGGTTCAGTTTCTGGGAAGAACTTTACACAAGCTGTCATGGAGATGTTTGTGGAAGCGTTTCCCCAAGCCCTGGGGTTGTACTGCTTTAGGATGACGGCAGAGGCCTTTGGACCTCTAGCTCTGTTCTCACTCACAGTGGGAGCTGGCCCTGACTTTCCAAAGGCACATCCAGTGGTGCTGACTTGGCGTAAAGGAGACCAGTCTTGTCCTAGGACGTTTTCCTCATCATAGCGCCTCAGCATCATGGGAGGTGATGCAACTTCGTGCTTCTCAGTTACTGACCTCCCACATCCCCACCAACCTCCCTGCTGCCCCTGCACTGGAAAACTTGAACATCAGTCCAAACAGCAAATATGTCAAAAGCAACCTAGAAGTGCACAGCAGACAGTTCGGGCAGGCTGGCGTGTCCTACACTTGGAGATTCTAACAAGCAGCCCCAGTCCAGGCAACAGATACAAAGAGAGACCCAGCTGGCCTCCGAAGAACCCGTGTTTGAAACCACCTGGGAAGAAAGGGCTGTTTTTCGGTCAGTTGTCAGGCATGCATCACAGGTGCATGAACTGACAGACCTGTTGCTCTGAAGGCCAACAGGAGACTGTGAAATCACCTAACAGGAGTCTAGCTCCCTGCAGCCAGGAAGACTCTTATTCTGCCTAATGGGGTTTCTGGGTAAACAGAGACCTAAGTCATAGATAAGAACAACGGGAGTTTCCAGACCTCATCACAACAGACCAAAGGCTTTGATGGATCTGCTTTCATGGGCATGGGAGGGGCGGTGGGCTATGAAAAAAGGGAAAGGTCTCACAGACAGAGATTTCTCAATTCTTCTTGAAAACCACTAGCCATGGGGGCCAATCAATCTATGGGGCCAAACTCCCTTCTTCTGCTACTCACATATGTTCCTGGGGAGAACCTTCCCACATTTCTTCTGAGCTGTAAGTATTCAAGCACCATCCTCAACCGTCCCTGCAGACTAAGGGCATCGATGCTGAATGTCGCTGCCGAGTGTGCTGACTGTTGAAAGCAGTGTTAAGTATGTGAAACTCCAATTCCACAAGTCACTTCTACTTTCACGAGAACAAGTAGGCTTCTACTACAAAAAGACAAAGCTTGTCATTTTTTTGTTTTTGTTTTTGGCTTTTGGGGGGCATCACTGCCCTCTGGTGGTGGGAGTAGGAGGCCCAGTCTTAGCTCCTGTGGAGCCACTGCTGGAATTGAACCTCCATCCCAGTGGGCCGCAGTACTGCGCACAACCCCTATGCCACCAAAGCTTGCCATCTTTAAGGCAAACGCGTTAGAATTTTGAAGTGGGTGTAGATGTTCATCTGACATTCTGTGGTTAATTGCTATCACCATCAATGTCCTCAGAATCAACAGAGCCAGCCTTCTAAATTCCGTTCCCAGAATCCTAGAAGGGACCAGGTCACCAAGGTCCGTCTGTCCTCATTGTTCAGCAAGCCACTCCCAAGAGTCCCTGGACACTATTCCACAGTATCTGGAGTCAGAATCAATCCCTTTCAAGGGCTGAGCTGCAGTCTCAGACACGCCCTCAATTAATGGGTGTCTGCCTCCTGGCGTTTCACTCCTACTCCCTGGCGCTGTGAATAAGGAATCCTGCTGGGCAAGTGTTGGACTAAGTAAGCATGAGGTCTGTGGGTTCAAAGCCAGCAGGCGGACTGTGGGATAAAGATGAGGCTGTCTGCTCCGTAGACTTAGTCTGGTTCAGGAAGGCTGCGTTCAGTGGGTTTGGGGTATCTAGGCCCCACCCCCACCCCTGCACCCAGATCTGACACTTCCCTCCATCCTCAGCACAGATCTGAGAGCTTATTGCCCAAATTACCCAATCAGTCACTGGATTTGCAAAAGTTTAAGATTTATGGGCTTTCCCCAAAAGGGCACATGTCCCGTCAGGCCTGGGGGCAGCACCATGTTCTGAGTTCGGGCTCAGGCCGGGCTCCACCCTGTTACCTGAACTCATTCGAGTCCACAGCGAAGATGCACAGAAAGTAGCCAGGACAGCTGAGTTGGGATGACTGAGCAGCACTCCCTGGTGCTGGGGAAAGGTGACTTGGTTCCTGTTGTACCTACAACAGTCTGCTCTGTTTGGACTTAACGGCCTGCCTGCCTCTTCACTGGGACTTCCTCCGGGCCTCAGGAAGCCTGTCCTCCTGGGCGTCGCAGGGGTGCTCCAGAAGCCTTGCTGGGCAGCCCGAGTCCTGGCCAGCAATCCTCAGGGTGAGACCCTTGCAAACGAAAAGCTGTGGACGCTTCTTCACCACGGTGCCCACTGGTCTGCAGAGGGGTACCTCCAAGCCCCCCACTGCTGCCGCTGGCATCCTCGGACCTGGGCCGCGCCCCAGCCCGCCGCCCCACCGCACGCCCTGCTCACCTACCTGGTTTCAGACGAGAGGTCCCTTCCTTCTGCGGGTGCTCGGGAAGGGCGGTGGCTGGACGCCTCAAATGCACCCGGCCCGGCCCCGCCTCACCCGGGGCGGGGCACAGAGGGTTCGGGCCTCCCCCCCCTCCCCGCCCGTCGCCGCCCGTCGCCGCCCTGTCCCTGCCCTGCGAGCCACTCCCTGGGAGCCGCCGCTCGCCCTAAACTGAGTCCCTGGACCGGCCGCATCCCTTCTCCTTCAACCCTACCCCACCTCTGTCCCTGGTCCCCCGCCCCAGCCACCTGGAGATGCGAGTGTGGCCGCGCTGGGTTCGGGGTCGTCCCCGGCGTCCGTCCCTGGCTCCCGGCCTTGGCCCGCACGCCCAGGGCTCAGGCTGCCCTCGCCAAGGCTGGTGCTGTCTGGGGACCTCCTGCGCTTTGTGCCCGACCTCCAAGTTGTCGCATCTATGCCCCGTGTCTCCTGACCTACACCTCTGAAAGGGGCCTGGTGCTGTCCTGGCTCCTCCCATGCTGGGCTGCGAGCCCCAAGGTTAGTCGTTCGAAAGCACCAGCCGCTCTGCCAGAGAAAGAGGAGGTTGTCTGCTCCAGGATCCAGAAAAGATTTACAGTCTTGGAAACCCACGGGGCAGTTCCACCCTGTCCCATAGGGTCCGCACGCGTCACACTGGACTCCCTGACACTGAGACACCTGGTGACGAAGTGGGTTAGGGGCTAAGTGCAAGGTCTGCCGTTCAAAGCCACCTGCCCCTGGGGTAGGGCAAGGGGAGGCTGTCTGCTGCCATACAGATTGCCAGCCTCGGCGAGGATGACACTGGGTTTGGTTCAAACCGCTCTGGCAGCCCGGATGCACTGACTCGAGTGACAGGGAAATCCCTGGGGAAACGCTCTCCGAGTCGCAGAGTGCCGTGCTCGCCCACCCAACAGGACGCTCTGGTATCCATTTGTGCGGTCTGGTATCCACTTGCATGATCCTGTATCCATTTGCATGGTCTTCTATCCACTTGTGTGGGTACTGGAATCGTTTCACAGGACTCAGCCCAGGCTGAGTGTCTTAACATGTTTTGCTCTGGCTCTTCAAAATATCCTCAGCGTCTCTTGAACATTTGGGGTTAGTGCATTTCCATCAATATTTCTTTAAAGAAGGAATGGATACATGAATGACTCATGTCCTTGAAAAGCCGGATATCTATTTTCTCAAAGTTGCAGAGAGTTCTGCTGGAGGAAACAACAAACAGTTACACACACACACACACACACACACACACACACTGATTTGACACTGATTACAAGTGCCATTTTAACAACGGGTTCAGTGACCTCAACAAAAAGTTAGGTATTGGTTCTGGTGAACCAGTGTGAACCTGCTGGATCCCACCCCTGTCCGGGGGGGGGGGAGGGGGTCCTTGAAGATACTACTTGGGCTAAGAAATAAGCCTTTAGAAACAGAATCTTCCCTCCTCTACAGACTGAAGCCAAGCAAAACAAAACAGCATCACAGAAAAACTGGCCAACAGCACTTGGCCTGAACGCTCCATCGGAAAGAGCCGTTCAGAAAGTGGAAAGACTAGTTCCACCTGAGCTGGAGGCGCAGACTTGCTCTCTGAGAGGAGGCGCAGACTTGCTCTCTGATCCTGCTGCTACCAGTACTTTCTGAGGGATAACTCAATTCCAAGAGCAGAGTCTCTGCTTTCAGATTGGGATTCCCAGCCTGTGGTAGCATATGGCAGAGAGTCTCTGTCCCCCAGAGCTGTGGAAGCTCCAGCTCTAGCAGTAAGGAATTTGGGTACAGGGAACAGAGTAAAGATAAAAGACCAGCAGGGAGATGACACATCCATCACAGTCCCGCCTCCAGGGGTGAGTGAGTTGGTTGAGAAAGAGTGGGACGGGCTTTATGAAAAGCTTTGAGAAGAGCTGTATCAATCAGGGACTAGGGATCAAATACACCTCTCACACGTAAAGCAGACATTCTCCTTGTGCGCACAGCCCAGGAGGACTGTGAGCAGATTCCTCCTGTGGCAGGCATTAGCATGCTCACCAAGGAGAACATCTGGCTATGCTTCAAAGAGGTGATGGGCATCACTCCGGGGGCAAGAGAGCAGGAACCTGAGCAACGTCCTGCTTGGCACTGCCTAGAGTACTGGAAACCTTCCCCTAGTCTCTGCTTTCACCTGGGGGACCTGGTTGCTTCGAGTCCTGTGATGGGGCCACTGCCTGTGGATCCACACAACTTTGTACCCACCAGCCTGTCATCTTCTTGCATTCTGTCTGCATCGTTGCGTGAGTCTGCAGAGGGACTTATGGACTAGTATCAGACTGAGAGACTAGATCTGAACTGGGCTGGGATATTTAGTTGATATAGAATTACTTAATGATATAATGTTTCCTCTTACACATTTTTTTAAAAAAAGCAATATTGAAAATGGTTTCTTATGTTCATTCGACTGCTTAACTGCTAAACTCAAAGGTTAGAGGTTCAAGTCCACTCTGAGGCACCTTGGAAGAAAGTCCTGCTGATCTCCTTCCAAACATTCAGTCATTAAAAGCCATGTGGGGCTCAGTCCGACTCTACCACACATGGAGTTGCCAGGAGGTGAGTCAGAATTGAGAGGGAAGCAACTGCTTTTTTGTGATATATATATATATATATATATACATATATATGGAAAATTAAAGAAGGAAGGCAACATTTTACTTTAGAATTTGACTCTGATCCTTCTTCCTATTGCCCTCTACCCTCCTCACTCCACTTTGGCCACACCAGCCAAGCTTCTGACTGAGCATCCTTGCTGGACTATGCCCTCTGTCTGGAAGGATCCTCACTCTCTCATCTCCTTCAAGTGCTTTTCCAAACTTCACCTTCTCCGTGAGATGTACTCTAGCCACCCTAGAGGAGGGGGTTTCTAACACATTAGTGGAAAGGTAAAAGGAACAGATAATGGAATTTCCCATGATCCTTTTGCAGCTCCTTTGCATAGCACAGCAGACCAAGTCTACGCCCCACTGGGTTCCACCTCTCCCCTAGACTGAGCAATTCTCCACTCTACTTGTGTTGTGTGTCTGTAGTTGTCTGTTAATCGGAGTGGTTTGCACGTGCCTTTCCTTTCTAGTTCCCTTCCTGAAGATTTTATATATATTATTAGAATATGTCTGGGTAGCACCCACGACCTCCAGAGGCAGTGATGCCCACACAAAAAAAAAAGAATATGTACACAATACATAGCTATTGCTGATGACTTCGACTCGCACATTAAAAATTATCAAAATCTTAGAGAGTGAAATATTAATTGATATTGTTCAAGTTCCAAGCCAGAAGTCAAAATATCTTCCAGACCCCCTCTTCTCAATATCTCTTCCCTGGAGAACTGACTAAAGAGTTGAGGAAAAGCTGAGACCTACCCTTGATACAACCCCGTGAACAAACAATGCTACCACTTCTGTATTTGCCCAGGACACTCAAGAGACTCTTGTTAAATGCCTCTAACCTCACCTTATCATTTTCGGGGCGGAAATAGATATGACTGCCTCCTTTTTACTACTGGGGAAAGTGCTTGACTTATTTGATCTCACCCAAGTCTGAGAAAACAATTCCAAGGTCCCAATTTTTACAACTGGTCTAGGAAGACATTGAGCGCAAACATTCTTTGTGGGGACTGGTTTATGTCAGCCACGGAGACAGTTAGTTATGATCTGATTCCTCATTAATGCAACCCTACCTACAGTGCCCAAATCATTCCTACAGCGTGTCAAAATCATTTTGCTCCCTTGTGCACAGTAGGAGAGAAGTGTCCACAAAGAAGGACTGACTTTGGTGAAATTGTGGAGCTGTCCTGGCATCCTCTAGAATGAATTTCAAAGTGCCTTCAAAGTGGCTGGTACTTTGTTTACATCGTTGTCATCTCCAGAGCTTACCTGGCTTAAAGGTGTTCATGGTAGAAATCCCTGTGAGCTGGAAATGAATCACGGTGTGACTGGGGATTAATTATGAAAACACCCCTCCTCTCTGAACAGATAGCCCGGCAACCCATTTCTTTGAGTGGGTCAGCCATAGTAAATGACTAACATAACAACTAAAAAGGAATCACCCCCAGGAATGCCCTTTGTCCCTTCATCGGAAAATGCTGTAAATCTTAAGACTTTGACTCATGAGGGCACATGGCCAGGCGTGGCACCCCGCCCTGGGAGGGCTAGCTGCTGGTAATCAAAAAAAGAGATGGCAAAAGGGTTGTTATGGCAACAGGGAATGAGTCACTCTCTTGCCTTTCCTTTGGGTACTTACTGGTTGGTCATTTCAGGGGTAGAGAAAGTTTGTGCCCTTGCTACTTACACCTAATGTTGTGATCAAATGGCCTTTTTGCTTCCCGTCTACCCTTGCATAGCCCCCATGCATTTTGGGGGGGTTCATTCTCCTAAAAGCTAACAAAAATATACTGCTATGACCAGGGCTGCTTGGGAATGTGCAATTTGTACACATGCAGTCAATTACTCATTAGGACTCAAGCCCAAACCTATAGAAACACCTTCGAGATAAGTGTAACTGCAATAGAATAAAGTTAATTAAAGAACGATGAGTAATTGCCACGTATAGATCACGGTGCACAGCAATTGAAATAAGGGATACGCCTAGTCCTAGCCCTCCAACAAGAGAAGGGCTGTGTGTGCCTGTGTGTGCTCATTTATCAATAACATCTAAACATTGCAAGTCAGCCTCAAACAAGCTTGAAAAGAGAAGAGGAATTACTCAAAAAGTAGCCCCACAGGAGACCACAGAAGGAAAGCATGAAGCTCTTAGGAGAGAGAAACCAAAAGATACCGAGATTAAGTCTCATGCACAGCAAGATACAGAAACTGCCTGCAAAGGCCAAACAAGGAGGCCTTTCTTGTCTCCCATGGGAGCCCTGGGGAGCATGTAACAAGCTGGACGTGCATTCTTTCTCCAATCTGTGTCCATACTTTGGGGGAGGAAAGCGAGACGTTGGGTCAGGCATCTGGTTGTTTGGTCTGTCCGATGCCAACAGCAGTTGGGAAATATGTGGGGCACGTAGCCGGCAGACTGAGAAATGGAAGGCTGGGCATGGAGAGTCTGGGTGTCAAGGACACAATTTATGCTTTGCAGATGATGATATTTCTAGTTCTGGGATAAAGTACTCTTGACTTCCTGCTGTTTCAATGCCAAGGTGTCTGCCCAAACCCCCTTCATGGTAGAACCATTTAGGCTCAGCTTCGAATAGAAAGGTTGGTCCTCGCAACCCACAGAGCAGCTCAGAGGGTAAAAGACCGAGAACTGGGCTTTCATAGAGACTGTAGCCAAGAAAACTCCCTGGGCAGGTCTGCTCAGTCACATGGTCACTCAGAGCCCAGACCAGCTCACTGCTCCCAAAACCAAGAGCAGGCATGGCATTTTCCTCAACCATTGGACAAATGGACCCCTCCCTGATCACCCAATAGCCGCACTCATCAGCAGCTGATCAACAGAGGGAGCAGGGCTGGTGGCAATGACAGGCCAAATGTCGGTTTGCGTGCTCCCCCCAGGTTAGCTGCAGCAAGGAGCCCTCGGGAGCAAAAGGATCTGCGACCTGCTGAGATGGGAGACTCACTCTTCTTGTCTGGGGAAGGAAAAGTGAGTCCAGGTGTCAAAGCAAGTGAAGAGCCTCTTTTGCAGGCTTGCTTCAGGCCCAGTGACCTTGTTCCTGCCTTATCTGTCCCTTCAGCTTGACCTTAGGCCTACCTTCAACACGAGCTACTGCCAGAACACACAGTCTTGCAATTCTGGGCCTATGTCCACAAGGCTTCTGGTCTACCCAGCAGGCCCCGTCTCAGCTGCTGTTACATTTGTGCACTTACCACCAGAACTGAATCCCCAAACAGCCCAGCTCCAGAGGAGATATACTTAAATGCCAGAGAAACTGTCTCTTTGAAGAGACATAAACCAAGGGGCAGGGTGGGGTAGGGAGGAGAAGGTGATGGTGATTTTAGCCAGGGTGGTCATGGAAGACCTCTCCAAGGAGGTGCCATTTGAGCTGAAACCAATATAAGGAAGAGGAAGCAGCCATGCAGAGAACCAAGGGAAGACCCTTTTAGGCAGAAGCAACATTTAGAGTGGCATTTAGGGGACAAGGCCTGCAGTCAACACTGCTCCCTTTTCTCAGAAGTTCCTGCCCCTGCCCTCCTCAAAGGGAATCCCCCAGAAGCCACTCTGGCACCTCAGGACCTTCCAACCCCAGCTCAAGTGGGACCAATCAAGAGTGAACTACTGAAACCAGCTGGACTGCTGGGGTTCTCTTTCGTGGGGGGGGGGGGTGAGTTTGAATTGGGGCATGAGCGACAAGCAGTCAGTTGGTATGTGGGGCTGCATGTGCTCCATATAAACTTGGAAGCCATGAGGTGTCATATTTTGGTAGGTAAAGTGAGGAACAGACACAACTGGTCTACAGAGAGAGGTCGTGATGAATCAAGAAACTACATGGGGAGAAGAGCTGAGACACAGAGAGTGCTGGAGTATTTCAATTCCTGACTCCAGACTCGTCTCATTTATGTATTTGCATTTTGTATATCACTCTCGAATATCCTTATTTTTAGGAAAACCCCTTTTCTACTTGGGCTCGTTATCTTAGGCTGGGTTCTGCAGAGAAGGTTATAGACATATCTATACAAGGAAGTTTGTTTAAAGGAAATGGCTCACATGGTTAACAGGCAAGTTCCAAGCCTATGGGTCAGATGTCAGACTGGAGGAGTCTCTTGACTTACGTAGTTACTAATGATTTCGAGGTTGGCCGGTAAGATGACAGGCATCTGACTACAGAGATAAATGAATCCAAGGTCAGCAACTGAGATAGTAGGCTGCTGACTGCTTCCAGAATCAGCAGGTAATGTACATCCGGCGGCTGGAAGAAGTCCAAAGATTATATGCACAATGCAGGTCCAGCAAAAAGTAAGCAAGTTTTCCCACAACATCCATTTCTATCGGAAGCAGGCCCACACCCCTGAGGAGATTTCATCAAGGGAGGATTACTAAACCTGACCGAAAGCCATTGAGAATTCTGGTCCAGCCCCATTGACACAAAACTTTCCGTTGCTACCGCTGCTTTCTGTCCCTTTCACTTGCCACCAAGGACTCCTAGTGCAAAATGTATGTCTTTACTTGAGATGCGTGTCTTCACTGAACACCACTGACTTCTGGAAGGGTGGCTCCCAACAGAGTGTTGCTTGAGATTAATCCCAGAGGGAACTGGCTTCCAGTATGGACACTATTGAAAATGTCAAAATTCACCACCATCCCCTGCTCAATGAAGATAATAGGCACTGCAACAAAGCATCATGAAAAAAGCAGGCAGTGTCTAGATATCAAAAAGAATAGCATGTGGGTCTTTGAAGACTTGTCTTCAAGCAAGCAGCCATCGAAGGGATTAACTACGCCCACATAGAAAAAGCACACAGCCTGTGCAATCCACGGATTATCCGTAACAAAATCTAAATGTGAAGGAGGGAAAGGTATCAGCGCATAAATTGCGAACACCCATTGTTCAGGAGGCTTTGCATGACAGTGGGACCCCAAAATCCATTTGCTAAGTCTCTACATAGATTGACTCTCTAGTGGTTCCCCCCCCCCCCCCGATCACAGTCGAGGGATATGAATAGCTTTGCTATCAGACAGAGACTATTAGAAACATGTTTATGGTCAGCTATATTGGGTTAAAATGTGGTACTGGCCATTTGATCTCGCCTTTGACACATTTTGGTTCGTTCTGGTTTTTTACATTTCCTGCTTCTTTTTTTTTCTCAACAGAGGTCTCTGGTTTATTTTAATAGTGTTGTTGATTTTAAAATATGCATTTGTTGTTTTCAGTTTCTTGTATTTTCCAGTATGCAAAGCACAGGATGAGTGGATACATAGAGATGCTGTCTGGCGTAATGACTGATTGGGGATGGGATGCGGGGGAGGTTGGAGGAAGTGGAGAGACAGTAATGAATTCAAGATGGAGAGAATGTTCTGGAACTGATTGTGGTGATGTGTATACAATGTAATACAAATGAATAATTGAAGTGTATAATATGTGAATTCGAGCTCAATAAAATTATTGTGGGGAATTATCAAGTCAATTCCAGCTCACCTAGAGCTACTTCTGTTTAACACACATCTCAGCAACCTCACATGGAATCCCACATGACCCACCTGTAACTCAGGTGTCCTGATTAGCATCGCTTCTGTGAAGCACCGTGCACACAGGCCCCAAAAGAACTGCCGAGCTTGGCGAGGCCCTGCAGCTTGGGTAGAACTGGACTGACAGGTTCCTGCACAGATCCTTCAAGATCAGCAGGTGGCTGGGAATATCTGCATCTATTAACCGGTAACCACACACCACTCCCTAGAATGAGCTGGGGAGAGCTGGTTTGGGCAGAAAATCAGAGAACAAGAAGGGGGACCTCCCCCTCTCTGCGCTTCCGAAGGGAAAGCCACGAGCTCTGGGCCCACCAGGGCACAAGCTAGATTGCCAACCTGCAGAGAAGCCAAGAAACCTGTAGTTATACCAGACTGTTTCCTCTCACCTGTGTAGGCATACTGACTGCAAAAGTGCACTCTGAATCACACCCAGAGGGAGAGGCAGCAAAAGATGGCAGGTCTTTCTCAGTGAGCTGACTCTTTTACAGTGAACTGAGTCAGTCAAAGCGCTCCAGATGGATTTTAAGCAAAAGCTACCGGCCAACGGCCTCATTCAAGAGGAAAGCCCACGAATGAGGCTCACGTGTTGATGCAGTGATTATGTGTTGTTAACGGCAAGGTCAGTTGTTTGGAACCTCCAGCTGCCCTGCAGGAGAAGTGCCAGGCTTCCTACACCCATAGAGTCAAGGTCACGGGTCTTACCATTTGCTTATTTGATACCGGACATAAAACTAGAGGCGAGGATGACCCTAAAAGGGTCTTCCCTTTTAAACACTACTACATTTCGCTCTGGAAAACAAGGAAACTTCAGAGTTGGATAATGGGTTCCTGGTGACATAAGATCCAGGAAACCTATAACCATAACTCCCATCAACTACAAGCACTCCTACCCGGTGCTCATTCTGTCCCTACTGTCACTGTAGTCATTCCTGCCACATGCTTGGGCGGGGCATTCCCTCATTCAGGTTATTTCCCACCTGCTCTGGTAGCTGTTGAGAGCCCCAGAATAAGGCTCGTGCTCTTCCCTGAAGGGAGGCAGAGGCAGGCTCCACCAGGCTCGATGCCCAGGCAATGCGCGCAGGAGGGAGGCCGTGTGGTCACAGACAGCTTGGAAGCTTCTGAAGGCAGTAGAAAGTAATGCTGCTGAGGGGAGAGGGGAAACGAAGCGAGATGGGAGGGAACCCATGAGCTTTCTTTCAAAGATCTGCAGATGTGAAGTCCCGTGGGACATCTGTGGGCATTGGTGGGGATGGAAGTATGGCTCAGAGCTCAGAAGAGGTCCAGCCTCGCGGAGTTTGTCACCCATGCTGTGGCAAACACCATCCCTCAGGGAAGGGAGATGCGAAAGTGGGCTGTGGATGGGACCTGGAGGCTCGCAGGGAGGAGACAGAAGAGAGGACTCTGGTGAGGAAAGAGTCCTTCCAGGTAGCGGAAGTGTGGGGCGGCCACTACTGCAGAGTGGTCAGGAGCGGTGACGAGGCCGCCCAGGGCGGTCGGGAATGAGGAGATCCCATGGTCAGTTTTAGGTAAAGTGATCAGATTTTAAGTGGGACACCATTGACTGGATGTGTGTGTGTGTGTGTGTGTGTGTGTGTGAGGGGCGTTCTTGATTAAAAATTTGGTCTATATGGAACAACAAAAATGTTCATAGAATGCAAAGATAGTATTGTAATATATTTATTTTAATTTTAAAACACCGCGGGATGTTGTTAAATTGTTAAAAAGTGGTATTTCTGGCCACCTTAAATTTGGGGGGAGTGGAGGAAGGTAGTCTTTAAGGATTCTAACTACCCAAAGGGGCAAGGGGGATGTAATAAGACCAGGGACGATTTCTTCTTGAGAAGAAGAGATCCTTAACCCAGAATGCAATCATCAATTTCTTTAGTATAATTCTTTCCACTAGTCTAGACTCTGCTGTTTCTTTTTTTTTAGGTGGGGGGGTGGAAGGAAGAGAGTGTCTTTTTTTGTGGTTGTTGGATGTCCTGGAGTCCATTTACCCATGGAAAACCTACCTGTGGAACATAATGCAACCGTGCCTGGCCCTGCAGCGTCCTCAAAACCGCTCCGCTCCTGAGCCCCAGGTTGCAGTCACGGTGTCCATCAGTCCCTCTCCGGGAGGACCTTCCTCTTCTTCGCTGCCCCTCCCTCTTCTTTACCAGGCACGACGTGCTCATCCAGGGACCCACGCTCCTGACACGTCCAGGGTGCGTGAGAGGCAGTGCCGCCGTGCTTGCCTCGAAGTCACTCTTCTGTCTCCCGCACCGCCCAGAGCTGGCCGCAGATCCGTGCTGAGTCGGAAACTGCGGGGCTGGCTGCCCTCCCTTTTCCTGGCCGTGGAGGTGGAAGTTACTGGGGCCGATCCTCTGGGTGCAGAAGGCGAGGAAGACCCTGGGCATAGACATAGCCCCTGTGCTCCGGTCAAGATCAACACCCCCCAGTCCCCGCGAATTCATTTCCATCCGATACCAAGATGTCTACACGCAAAGGCGAGAACGGGGAGGCAACAGCTACTACTCGCTTTAGAAACCCACACTGCCAGACCCGGGACCCAGGTTTCCAAAGCGCGTCATTAACGACGCCCTGGGCGCTTCCTGGATCTTTTTCGCCTCTCTCGAGTTAGCACCAGAGCTAAGCCCAAGCGAGCCAGCTCGGCTGACTAGCACTTCTCCACTGGGCAGCAGACGCTGTCTCCTCAAACCCTTCAGAGATACACGCCACTTAAGCATGCGCTGGTCGAGCAAGAGCACACGTTCCTTCTCCAGGGTCCCTTCTTTTTGTTTTTCCTCCTGGGATTTAAAAAAAAAAAAAAAAGTTTTCCTTTTGCCCTAAGCCTGAGAGGATACAAAAATTCCGTAGCCGTCTGCCAAAAAACACATCATCCTATGCATACCTTTTTTATAATTAAGATAAGGCGGATGTGGAAAAGATCTCTCTTTAGTTCTTTAGCAATATTACTGATTCCATGTTGTTCTTTCTGCTTTCCGAGCAAGTCAGTGAATTCCTGGGATGGCCCGTGTTCTTTAGATGGCTTGCTCTAACTGCGTCATTCACGGTCCTCACAACCCCTTGATAGCTTCCATTGCCAGGGAACTCTGGGCCAGGGATCAACTTCAATCCTCCCCTCCCCCGCTCCATGTCCCCGCCCAGGAGCTTCAGCCAGCACAGGCCGGGGGGCCTTAGACTTCCCACTTCCACAAGAGACGGAAACCCTGCCGGTCTGCTCTGCCCGGAGAGTTAAGTGCTAACTCTCTCTCTCACCCTCTCAGGAGAGGTTTGAAAGCCTCTGATGACAAAGTCAGTACAAGGACATCGCTGCACAGTTTTGACGAGAGGCTGCCCCAGCAGAAGCCCAGCTGGAGCAGCCCCCAACACCAAAAAACTTGACAGACTAGAGGCATCCATATTTCACGTTAGATTACTGTACGTGTGTGTGTGTGTGTGTGTGAAGGGCGGTGGCCACTTCTCATGTTATCACAGTGGAAATCTAACCATGTGCTTCAGTGTTCCAACGTCAGGGCACCTCCTCTGATTCCTGTCTGTGACCTGAAAGGCATTGATTCTGTGCCCAGGCGAAAGAATCTTCCCAGAGAACGCCTTCTCCTGTCGTTACAGGTGAGCCTGTCCTGGCATTTAGCAATAGGGCGTTCTCACAAGTTTCTTGCACGTGAAAGTGTTTATGGGCTGAGCTGGCAGTAAAAGCTCTCACCAGCCCAGAAGTCTTGCTTCAGACTGGTGCAGTATCTTGCATCTGTGTGTGAGCTCCTTGGGGACAGATCAAAGCTCCAGCCTGGATCTGAAGTCAAAGGCAGCCTTGTCATTAGAAGCAGGGACAGTCTGGCGTTAGTGAAACTCTTATGCACCTTAGTTCAGCTTTGGGGCAGCGTCAGGGGAGGGTGGGGCTGGGAAAGTGGTGACTCTGGGGGGGTGGAGGGTGAAGAGCAGGTGATGGAGATGGGGAAGTGGGAGTGGGGGTGGGGCATGGGTCCTGAGATGCAGGCCTCTCATTTATACCAGAACCACTTGATATCCCATCGATTCTGATTCATGACGCCCCACCCCCACCCCATTTGCTGCACTGGAATATGTTCTAGTCACCGGCTGCCCAATTGTGCCAGGACTTTCTTCCCACGCACCTCTAAGTGAACTTGAATTTTCAACTTGTCGGTCACCATTAGTCCATTAGTCCCACCCAGGTACTGCCCATGTTCATAGAGGACACTCCCATGTGGACATGGGGGTTTTCTATAAATGAAATGAGGAATTCGGGTGCAGAACTCTATGCACAGGAGGGAAATAGAGCCTATTCACCATAGGATTTAAAATTTTTTAAGTGAAACATTCCCATATACTATGGTTTCTGTTATATGCTTAGTCATGTTGGCGTGAGTGGTTTTGTTTTGTTCGGGTGTTTTGTAGAGTGGAGTTGGCTGGCCTTTTCATTGCTTCCTGTTAGCAGAGGGGCCAAGAGACTCAGAGCCTGTCACCCTTGGGATTCTGAATAATGCACGATGATGGAGAATTTCCACCGTTTGCTGTGCTGCGGTGGTTCATGGGTCTCGGTGATGCAGCAAACTTGACCACAGGCATTTCCAATATCAGTAGGTCAGCTGACAGGTTTCAGCACAGTTTCCAGAGTCAGACTAGGAAGAAGACAATGTGGGGGGGAGGGCGGGGAAGGAAGGGAACCATTGTCATGGAGTCAGTTGTGGGATGGATAGTTGTGGCAGAGTAGCAGGGCTCTCCCTCAACTTTTCAAAGCTATGACTGTGTAGAAGCAGATTATCAATCTTTTCTTCCAAGGGCAAACCCAGAACCGCACCTCACCTGCCCCCCCCTTCCAACCTTTTGGTTAGCAGCGGAAGGAATGAAATGTCAGCACCACCCAGAGACACCTGACTAGGAAGAAAGGCCTGGCAATCTCCTACCAAAATTAGCCAGTGGACACCCGATGGAGCACAGCAGAAGGCTGTCCTCTGGCGGGCTGGGTGCTGGAAGATGAGCCCCTCCGCCACCCCCACACCCCCGCCCCCGTGGGAGCCAAACTCCCAACCAATGACACTGCCATGGAGTCAACCGGACTCAGCGGGTCTATGTGTGGTGTTTCGGGGCCTGTAAATCTTCCCCCAAACAGATAACCTCTTCTTTTTCTTTTTTTTTTTTTTTGGGGGGGGGGCATCACTGCTCTCCGGTGGTGGGAGTAAGAGGCCCAGCCCCACTGCTGGAATGGAACCTCCGTCCCAGTGGGCCGCGCACAACCACTACGCCACCGGAGCTCAGCCCGAGCCTCTTCTTTTTCCTGGGAGCTAGCTGACAATGGGGTTGAACCGCCAACCTTGCAGTTGGCCATCCAATGCTTAACCCACAGGGCTAGTGGGGCTCCGTCCAAGATTCAAAGGCAATCAAAGCACACAGTAGCCAAGCCTTCTGCCTGCTAGCAGCCTCTTCAACTGCCGCTGTCGGACCTGCCTCGGCTCCCTCCAAATGTACCCCACTGCTCCTGCACCGTGGGTGGCTCCCAGGCACACAAAGACCACAGATGGACACCCGACAAAAAGAGCCACTGCTCCTGCTGCCCTGTGGGCACTGTCCAGTGTGCCCGGGCTGCGTCTGCAAAGGGGCGTTGGACAAGGGCAGCTGCTGCACCTGACAGGGGCGAGCCCCGCCCAGAACAACCTGTCCAAAGCCGGAGATTCTCTCACAAATGACCGTGACTTCTTTGCTACCTCCTTTTTTACTATGAATTATACAAAAAGCCAAAGAGTTAAAAACAAACAAACAAACAAGAAACACACAGTAGCCTCAGCAATCATCTGGAGCATGCCCGGGATGGTGGAACGAAGTGGTGCCAGACCAGGAAATGGGTTTTGTGGTGCACAGAGCCACTTTGTATCAGTGCCGATGTCATGGCTACTGTCAACACGGAGAGTTTCCCAAGAGACAGGCCTTGGCATGGTGGTCAAATGCCTCCACGTGGCCCCTCAGGAGCCATCCCGAGTGGGTGATGGCCATCCTCCTCTTGTCCTACTCACATCGAGGCCTCCAGAGGCACCCACGGACCTTCCAGCAGCTCCAGGGCAGGACGCAGCTGTTACCCACAGGATCTGCTTCCTGATGACTGCCCACTGATTGAGCCCCCCAGCCCCTTGAGAAGGCAGTGGAGTGGAACCAGGACAGGATGGGACCCCAAAGACTGGGCAGAACATTGTAGAGAGAGCTGGGGAGAAGGGAAGTGGGGAGAGTTGTGGTTAAGCCAAATCTCCTGACCATTTAAGAGTGAACGCTTCCCCGTAGGACTGAGTTCTGAGCAGCTCCTCAAGGTCTGGGATGAAAGATAAGTGGATTGTTCATAACCACCACCTGTTGAAACTGCATCTTGTGTGTTTCATCCAGGAATGCATTTATATTCATGAATTTAGAATTTTTTTTCTTGTTGGTAGCAAATACCTTTATTCAACAACATAAAAGGCAACTACACACATAGACTTTTCCAGATGATATACACAAAAATCAAATTCACTACATCTGTGGGAAGAGAAGATGGAAAAACTCAATGGGCTGATTGTGGGACAAACCATCAGTTATTCATATATAAGTCCAGTTTGAAGCTGAAGAAAATTAAAAATAAGTCCTTGAGCCAAAATATGACTGTGAGTCTATCCTACCTGAATTTTAAGAACATCTCAAGAACAGATTTAACACAGTAAACATTACTCTCTTAAGACCTGTTCAAATGTGAGAACAGAAAGAATATCATTCATTAACACCATCAGCCACCAGGGCTTTGGAATCTCGGTGAGAATTATCGGTGCTTCTCTTTCTGGTGAAAAAGCTTAACTCTCAGGGCAAGAGGAATCCCCAATGACAATAGAAGAACAGTGGAGTCAGAAGAAAGACAATTCCTGCTCCATTCGATCCAACAAATATTTATCAAGACTTCCTCTGGGCAGACACTGAGCAAGTCTCCGGAGGAGAGCAGACTGACTCTTATGAGTCTTCGTTGTCACGGTTCAGTCTGGAAAAGTCAGATAAACCTGGATCCGAAAGCCCTTGGCAGAGTAACTGTCCCCTACAGGATCGTTGCTCTCCGCAGCCCTCCAGGGCCCATCTGCCCCCGAGTCCCATGACCCGTGGCCCTGTCCCTGACCTAGGATACCAGAGCTGGCAGAAGCCAGGCCTCTTCTTGAACCTCTGCTCAAGTTTGACCCTTGGTTGATGGTGCCATCGAGTTGACCACGACAAGGGATCCTCTGCACGACAGAACGAAACACTGCCTATCCCTGCACCATCCTCACCACGAGTCCCAAGGTGGAGCCCATTTTTGCAGCCCCTGTGTCAACCCATCACCTCCAGGGCCTCCCTCTCCCTCGCTGACCCTCCACTTTATGGGACACAATGTTCTTCTCCAGGCACTGGTCTCTCCTGACCACGTGGCCCAAGTCGGTAAGACGAACTTTCACCCTCCTTGCCTCTAAGACGCACTCTGGCCACACATCTTCCCTGACAGATTGGTTCGTCCTGGTAGCAGTCCCGGTTACTCTCAATAGTCTTCTCCAACACCACAGTTCAAAGGCCGTTTAATTCTTCAATATCCGTATGATGCTCCTCCTTTGCTCCAGAAGCGTTGACTGTGGACCTTCCAGATGCTGTCGATTCGGGGTTTCTACCCCTGGTCAAAGGACTCTGATGGCATCATCGTTAAGTACTTGACAGCTCAAGGAAGGTTGGCAGTTCAAACCCATCGGCCCCCAGAGGGAGAAAGCTGTGGCAGTCAGCTTCCACAAAGATCACAGCCTTGGGAGCCCATGGGGCAGCTCTACTGTGATCTCTAACCCCCACCAAGAGGCGGAATCAACTCAATGACAGCTCGTTGGTTGTCGCGTCTCAGTCCTGGCATGGCCTGATACATTCCGACGGTGCCCATTTTACTGTGGAAATATATTTGCTCCAGGCAAATCCGTTTTCTTACCCTCCCCTCTGGTCATGTCTCACATGTTCGGAAATTACCTCTGATTCCCATGGCCTCTAAAGTAAGAGGAAATCTCAGCCTGCGAGTCGCAGTTTGGCAGGATCCAGCCCCGGCCCTCTCTGAGGTCACTCCTCCCTCTGCCTGCTGTGTGGGACGGATCAAAAGATCTGACCTAAGTGGGCTGAGGCATGTTCTGACTTTTCCTTCTTCTCCACGTTACTCTGGCTGGGCCTTGCTGGGATTTGAATACAGGAAGGTGGAGAACAATGACTACAGGGATCAATATTAACAAAGAGGTGGCCATGGGAATGCACTGAGACCAGAGAGGGGTTATATTTGGTTACTGGATACCAGGAATTTACAAGCCCTGTATTCTAGCTTAGTGAATCTTCTGGGCTCCCCCTAACTCTCAGCTTTCAGAAGTGTTTTCATTCCCATTCTATTTACCAGATCATTAAAGTCCAGAGAACAGAACAAGGGAATACTGAGTGCTTGAGCCCCAGGAAAGCTGTCTATCAGAGTTCTTTCCTTTCCCCCTACTTAGTCAATCTGAGCAAATCCTCTGAGAGGCTGGACTCCATGAAGAAGAGCTTGACATCAGGATTGGAGGAGCCCACAATTTGCCCACGACACAGCCTTACTTGTTGAAAGTGAGAGGGACTTGAAGCATTTGCTGAGGAAGATTAAAAGCTAGCCTTGGAATGGGGGAGGGGGGGGCATTGGGAAGGGAAAAAAAGAGTAGCAAGGGCTGACATAGAAAGTAAATGTTTAGAAAACAATGTACAAAGATGCTTGATACAATTGATGTATGGGTTGTTATAAGACCTGTAAGAACCCTCAATAAAATGATC
Organism: Nesogale talazaci; assembly: GCA_004026705.1. Taxonomy (NCBI): domain Eukaryota; kingdom Metazoa; phylum Chordata; class Mammalia; order Afrosoricida; family Tenrecidae; genus Nesogale; species Nesogale talazaci. Next base: position 75,721 of record PVJH01008267.1, read on the forward strand.
TTCTAATAAAAAATTCTTAAAAAAAAAAATCAGCCTTCAGGGTAGATTGTAACTCAGTGTGGAGAAAACAAGGTAAACAGAGGAAAGATTAGAGCTGTGAAAGATTTCGATTTGCTTGGATCCATAATCAACACTGGTAGAAACATAAGTCAAGAAATTGCATTGGGAAAATCTGCCGCACAAGATCATTTGAAAGTGCTCAAGGAGCCCAGATGTGACTCTGAGGACCCAAAAAGTGCCGGAAGCCTGTTGTGGTATCTTCAATCGCCATTGGCAGGTGTGCCCGCTGGGCAATGAATAAGGCATTTTGATGCATTTGCATTACAGACTTTTTTTTTTTTTTTAGCATCACTGCCCTTTGGTGGGACTGGGAGGTCCAGCCTTGCTCCTGGAGAGCTGCTGCTGGATTTGAACTGCCAACCCTGTGGGCCGGAGTCTCGCACTCAATCACTACGCCACCAGTGCGCAGCCCCACACAGGTGCCCCAAGTGGGGTGGGGGGGGGGGCATGAAGGTCTTGGTGGAGAATATTGACCACACCGTGGTCTACCAGAACAAACACATCTGTCTCGGGAGAAGTACCGCCAGTCTGCTCCTTAGAAGGGAGGATGGCGGGACGTTGTTCCATGTACTTTACACATGTTAGGAGAGATCAGTCCCTGGAAAAGGGCATCATACGTGGCCATGTGGAGGGTTCGTTGGAAAACACAGGAAGACCCTCGGCGAGGTGGATTGACCCCAGTGGGTTCAAACCCGGCCCTTGTGAGGAAGCACGTGATCGGGTGGTGTTTCCGTCTGCTGTACATGGGATCGCCGTGAGTTGGGACGCATTCAACATCACCTCACGGCAGCACCAAGAGGGCGCAGAGAAGGAGTCTCAGTAGCACGGGGGCTCAGGCCCGGGCTCCCCACTGCAGGGCCGGCCGTTCGAACCTGCCAACCGCTGCTCCTCGGGAGAACGATGCGACGTCTGCTCCTGGCAAGATCCAAGCTCTTCGAAACCGCACGGAGTTCTGCTCCGTGCTCCAAGAGCTCTGTGCCTCTCACTGGTCTCCACCACCGTGTTTTGTTTTGTTTGAAGGCCCCTAGAGATTCAGTGGCACACACGGAGGTAGAGAGAGAAATGCTGAAACAGAAAAATATAGAATTGCTGGAGGTCCCTTCGGATGCCAGACGAACAGCCCGCATGCGTATGTCCCATCAAGGATGGGGACCCGCGAAGGCATTCAGAGAAATAAGGATCACGACTATACTTTGGAATAGTGCTTTCAAGCTATGGGCCAGGAGCCACGAGTGGGTTACAAAGCCAACATTTTACAAAAGAAACGAGGAAAGGCAGCAACGGCCACAAAAATGCAGAGGCAGTCTCGGGCATGTGAATTTTGTGCATTTGGGGTTGTGAAGGAAATGGAATTTCTTAACCTGAGTCCAGGGGATGTGGGGAGATGAAAAGCCCCAGTCTGGGCAGGTTAAAGCTGGGGGTGCACCATAGGCTGAGAGAGGAGTGTGGCAAGGGAAGCTGGAGACAGGGAGTCTAGCCCACGTAGGCAATAAAAAGAGAAAGGAAGGGGGGGCATGAGGGGTTTGGGGGGTGGGGGGACTTGTGGGATGCGGGGGCTCAAAGATGGAAGGATCATCACGGGTGACTCCACATCACACCCTGGTGCTTTGGAAACTACTGTGCCCACAGTCAAGGGCGAAGGGGCTGGTTTGGGGGCTGGCTCAAAAGCCAGGCGGAGGGAAACGTAGCCACCATCAGAGCTCCAACCAAAAACAGAGGCCTGAGGGAAGGGGGCCTTCCAGACCTGTGAGCAGGCTTATGGGAGGTGATGTGGGATAGTGAGGCTCCCAGAGGTTCACCAGGACAGAGCTCTTCCCCTCAGATTCCTCTGGGGCCCGCGCTTAGAAGGCACGATTTCGCTTAGAAGGCACGATTTCCAATTTCTTTCCTAAGCCTCCTGTCTCTGAACCAGCACCTCTGGGCGGCCCACGTGATTCATGCACGCACGCACAAGCCGCAGGATCGGTGGTTCGAACTCATCCAGGGGTGCCTCAGAAGACAGGCCTGGGGACCTGCGTCAGAAAGGTCACAGCCCTGAACCCCTCCTGGCGCAGTTCACTTCTGCAGGCACAGGTGGCGGGGGTCCGCACGGACGCCACCGCTGCTCACACTGTCTCCGAATGCCAGGGGGTGATGCACCAACCGGACCGCCAACCCGAAAAGTGAGCGGTGTGGATCCCCCCCCCCCCCCCCCCCACGCTCCTCAGAAGAAAGGTTGGGCTCTCCTTCTGAAAAGCCGGCGCTGGAAGACGCTGCTGGATCCCGTGTGACTCGGCAGCCGCACGGTCAGAGTCTTCCGAACGCCCCCTGGAATGCCTGGAGGAGCTGGGGCTTCCGGGAGCCTGGTGGCTGAGGGGCCGTGTGTCGGGCTTACCTCTGGTTAAAAACCACCGGCCACTTCGTGGGAGAAGGATGGGGCTCTCTAGTGCTGCAGTGCTAACTCCAGTCTCTGAAGTTCACCAAGGCTGGTCTACCCTGCCTTCGAGGGTCCCAATGCATTGGCATCCACCCAGTGGCATTGAGCAAGACTTCCCGCCCCTGACTTCTGCAGCTCCTGGGATTGTCTTCCCTCCCCACAGGCCAGTGGGCACAGAACTCTTCGCCCCACCGTTACCAGCCTCACACCTGCTCTCTCCCTTCCTCCTTGTGACCTCCAGAGTTGGCCCTCTCATGACTCCAATGCTGCAGATAAAGAACTCTGGGAGCTTCAAACCCCTGGCCAAGTTCATGCAGGACATGGCCAAGCTGGAATTTGAAGCCAGGTGAGATCTGATTTTGCAATCCTTCAGAAGTGCTGCAATGGACTGCTCGTGAGGGTAACCAAGATAGCCGGTAGCCAAGGACTGGCTGTCACCCAGCAAAGCTAAAAGCCACCCTTGAAGTCCCACCTCTTTGATCAGTGAGGCAGGGGCCCCTCTCGGCCGGTCTCCCCGGGATTCCTTCTTAGAAGCTCCAGTGGGAGTTGTCTGTTGTGGTTTTTACCTGGGAAAACCCGCCTCCTATGCACTCGTTGCCTATAGGGCAGGAAACTAGAATCGGGGCTCTTGTGTGGATGGGGGCTGCTAACCACAAGGTCAGCAGTTTGAAACCACGAGTTGCTTTGCAGGGGGAAGAGGAGACTTTCTACTCCTGTGGAGAGTTAGTCTCGGGCACCTGCCAGAGCACTTCTCCCCTCTCCCACAGGCTCGCCGTGAGTTGGACAGGCCCGATGGCAGGGAGCTGTCTGGGGTGAGCTGCTTGCCCTGCTGCAGGATCCTGGGCAGTGAGCCTCTGCAGATCTCTTCCCTAGCTGGTCTCCAGTGACTCACTGCTCTCCGCCCCCGCCTTCCTCCCCCACTGCGAACCCCTTTATTTCAGGAAATGACTTTCAAGAATGGGCTTGCTTCTCTTATTTTCTTTAACAAGAGAAAACTGCATTTCACCCATAAGGAAGGGCAAGCCAAGCAAACACTGTTGGAGGACTTGTTTGCACGCATGACTAAGGGGACTTTTTGAAATCTGGGCTTCCAAGGAAAGAGGCAGGTAGGTAGTCTCTTGTCTCGGGTGAAGGAGAGGGTTAGGGGGTGCTTTAACCTCTGGAGGTCTGTGGCTCCTATAAGGAAGAGGGTGGCCAAGGGGGTAGGAAGTCTAAAGGCAGCTGAGAAGACTGTCAGCCTGAGCAGGAAGGCCTGCCAGAAGAGAGCATCCAGTTACTGTGAAGACCACCAAGTCTCGCCCACCGGCAGCCTGACCGCAGGTGGCACGGTGGTGGCTTGCATGTGGCTGTGAGGCCCCAAACGCTGCACCCTTATTTCAAATCCCAGCTGGGTTACCCATGAAAATCAGGTTTCAGCCGAGCTGCCAGCATGACAGAGACTAGAAAGAAAGGACTGGCAATCTAGTTCCCCAAATCAACCAGCCAAACAAAACCCTGTGGGTCATAGCAAAATATTGTCCAAGGCAGTGTGAGAAGAGGGGTTCCAGGGGATGGGAATGCCTGGATCTACCCTGGATCCGCCACATGCTCAAGCAGGCGTTGACGGAGAAGATGGGGTAGGTCCCAGCACCATCTTCCTTGGGAGTGGTTGGTTCATCACGGATTGAAGCTAAGTCCAGGACAACTACCAACAGCACGTCACTACTCCAACTATGGCCTAGGTGGCACTTAACACTCATTTGGGGGCAAATCTTACAGGAGCCCTAACAGCGTTTTTTAAATCATTTTACAGGGGGCTCATACAACTCTTATCATGATCAATACATACATCAGTGGTAGACAGACCATATTTGTACATTTGTTGCCATCATCATTCTCAAAACATTCTCCTTCTATTTAGGCCCTTGGTATCAAGTTTCTCATATTTCCCTTCCCACTTCCCCTCCCTCATGAACCCCTAATAATTTACAAATTATCATTATTTCGTCATATCGTACACTGTCTGATGTGTCTCTTCACCCACTCCCCTGTTGTCCATTCCCCAGGGAAGAGGTTATATGTAGATCCTTATCACTGGTTCCCCTTTTCTATTGCACCTTCCCTCCACCCTCCTGGTATCACCACTCTCACCCCTGGTCCTGAAGGGATCATCTTTCCTGAATTCCCCATGTTTCCGGCTCCTATCTGTATCAGTGCACATCCCCTGGTCTAGTTGGATTTGTAAGGTAGAATTGGGATCATGATGGTGGGAGGAAGCATTTAGCAACTGGAGGAAAAGTTGCATATTTCATTGTTGCTACACTATACCTTGACTGACTCATCTCCCCCCTGCTACTCTTCTGTAAGGGGATGTCGCTTCACCTACGGATGGATTTGGGGTCCCCAATATGTACTCCCTCTCATTTATACTGATATAATTTTTCATTCTTTGATGCCTGATACCTGATCCCTTCAACACCTCGTGGTCACACAGGCTGGTGTGCTTCTTCCATGTGGAGCCCTAACATCTTAAAGAAATAACAGGAGTACACATTTTATGCTTCATAACATTCACTTCTTATGGCGTCAGTCTCTGAGGAAAAGGGCAACTGTTTAGATGAACACCAAAATTCAAAATAGATCATTTAGTTGTAACGATTGCCCTCTTAGTGCAGCAGCGATGAACATATTGCTTTAATGATGGGGGGGGGGAGGGGGAGGGTAAGCAAATAGGTCAAAACAACTGGTGTCTTCATCTGTCAACTCCTTAGACTGATCCTGACGTTTGAAAGGCCACCAGAACATGTTTTCTTAATCTCCACATGAGTCATTGACATTCTTGGATTTTTTGTCTTCAATATAAAAGTCAGGCGTGAAGTGCCCCAAACTCCCTTCCCACAAGAGAAGTTACACGGCAGGTTAGGCATTCGCTTCTAAATGTACAAGCATGACAAGAACCCCCCCCCACCCCCACCCCAAACAACAATAACAACAAATCCTACTGCTATCAAGTCTATTCCAATTCATGGTGACCTGAGAGAGGGGTTTCTGAGACTCTAAACATTTACAGGAACAAGCAGCCTCGTTTTTCTCCCTTGGCATGGCTGGCCCAGTGCCCAGCCCACAGGCTCAACAGAGCAGGGCCCCAATGCGTCAGAGCTGGGTGTGGCATTGACTGAGGGCCCTAACCCAGTGTTCCAGGAGCAGACCCGAAAGGCCTTTCTAAGCAAGGCTGCCATGGCTAGCAGTTCCCATTTAGGCACCAAAATGGTCACTCACTAAAGTGACTCCTTTGTGGGGTGGAAGTCAGAAGAGTGGGGATCATAGGCACGGTGACTGGACAAGGGGACAGGTGAGTTTCTGGACATCTGGAAATTGTATTTTTTTTAGTGGGTGGTAATTGGAGGGACTATATACCCCCACCCTCCATCCCGACCCAACACACACACCAAAAAAATAGAGAGCTGAGGGGGGGGGGGGACTATTGCTGTTGAATTGATTCCAATTCATGGGAACCCCTGGAAAGAATGCACTTCCCTGAATGTGAATTCAGGGTGGAGCTCTTTCAGAAGTCCGTCACCAGGCATTTCTTCCGAGGGCCCCTGGGTAGAGGCAGAAAGGGCCCACCTTTGGGTTCATTGTCAAGAGCTGGGCCGTTGACAGCAGCCCGGGACACCTGTGTGTATGTGACAGGTCATGAGCTGGGCACGGAACAATTGTGCATTTCGTGTCCGCTGAGAGGAAGAAGGACCACAAGTGTGCTAAGATTGGCAGCAAGACCTGAGAGCATGAATTGTCATGCCAGCAGCTTCCACTGGATGATACCTGGTGACTGATAGCGTGTATGCTTGTGTCTTTATCATGTTTTGTGAAGTGGTAGAAATAGTTGAAGGGAAATCCAAGAGTATTTTTTAAATGACATTCATAAAAACATGTACGGTGAAAATCACCAGTGACCTCACAATCACGCCTGCCGATCTTTGAGAAATCATGAAACCTGGAAGTAGCCCTCCCTCCCTCCCTCCTTCCCTGCCCCCCTCCCTCCAGGTCATCTAGTCATTTCCAACTCACAGCAACCGATAGGACAGGGTAGAACGGCCCCTGTGGGTCCCTGGGACTGTGAATTCTTTATAGAAGGAGAAGGTCTCCTCTTTGTCCTGGGAAGCGGCTGATGATTTTGAACTGCTCACCTTCCAGTTAGCTGCTGACCGCATCACCACTAGGCCACGCCACCAGGGCTCCTCTAGACAAAGTACTAGGTGGGCTGAAATGACCCAAGGACCTGGATGTCAAACCAGGAAGTGAGTGCCCTAGGCACACCCCCATGGAAAGGGCCAAGGCTTGAGTTTGGGCTGCCCTCGGTTCAACTCCCACCTCAGCTGCTTTCCCCACATTCTGAGGCTACCTCCTCAGTTGCCTCATCAGGAAAATGGGCACGTCTGTATCTGGGTCACTGGTGGTGCAGAGAGAACCTGGCTAGTGAGGCCAACAAATGTTCCTTCTCTTGTTTTCTATATTCCGTGCCAGTCTTAGAAAGTAAACAAGCAAACACCTGGATTTAGGGAGCATCTGCCTCCCCTCAGGAAGGCAGATCTGTTGCCTTGATTTTTCCCCAGGCAAAGATGAATTTGCATGGTGCTCTCCGCCATCACCATGGCGCCTGGTCTTCCTCATGGTCAAGGGCATATTTGCAAGATAGTCCCAGGCCCGGGACAGAACAAGGCAGCACACATGGACACAAAGGCAACAAACTGAGCAGACAGAAGCACCATCCCCTGTCCTGGCTCTCAGCCACAGGAGCAGCACAGGGCCCTGAGGAGGCTCCTCGTGGCTGTTGGGGCCTTCTCCTTCCCCTCTTTCCCCTCTGTCTCTTTGCAGCCCAGCTCAGGAAGTGGAGAAAAAGACCAAAAGCAAGCAGGCGGCAGGCACCTCCCATATGTGGAACCTGGGCATGAAAACAAGCCTCCCACAGCTCAAAATGTCCCTGGTGAGGCAGCTGTGGCTCTTGCGCCAGGGTGTGGGTCTCAGAGAACCACTTCCCTGCTTTCTGGGCACACACACACACACACACACACACACACACACACTTCCCCTGGGGATGCCTTTACTCTTAAGAAGCAGCATGTGTGTTGGTCTCTGGGCCGATGTCTGCCCTGGGCCTAAAAGAAGTGGTTTTGAATGAGGTGGAAGACCAGTCAAGGTTGCCCGGGCTTGTCTGGGTTAACCCTCAGGTTCCAGGAAGCACACCTCACAGTGTCTACCTCTCTGGAAGGAACGAGATGGGCTGCGTGCCAGTGTCGGAGCGGGCACTAAAAGCAGCCTCCATTTCAAAGCACTTCTCTCTACCCTGAAACTCAGACCACGCCCTGCTCTCCTAAGTTCTGTCCAGTTGGGAGCTCCGGACTCGCCCCGGTTGGCAAGGAGTGACCAAGGAGTGACCGCTGACTCCGGACGACCCCAGTGGTACAGCGTGGAGCTCTGCTCTCTCAGGCTGCTTAAGGGCGGGACTTTTCCAGACCTTTCTCCCCAGCCACCCCTGGTGGGGAGAGGGGTCCCAAGAGTGCATCTGATGATTTGCACCACCCAGGAACCCCCAGTTCTTGGATAGATGCGATTCAGATGGACCCGAGGGACTCACTGCCACCAAGCTGATGCCCACCCACAGCGACCCTCGAGGACAGGGTCGAACTGCCCCTGTGGGTTTCTAGCTGAGGGAGTAGAAAGCCTCCTCTCGCCCCCCGTGGAGCAGCTTGTGGCTTCACACTGATGACCTTGAGGTTAGCAGCCCAAATGTTCTAGCAGGGATCCGATGACATCAAAGCTGGAGAGACTGACATCTCCTCAGAGATTTGCTGAGCCTCTTCCAAGGCTCCCTCGGATCCCTGGTGGAGCGATGGGTTATGATTCAGGCTGCTCACTGTCAGATCTGCAGTTGGAACCTGCCTATCTCGAGAACGAGGCTGTCTGCTCTCAGAAAGATTTTTGCTTTGGTTGGGTGGTGGGGTGGGAGAGGGGGCTAATAACCATGAATACAAGAAGGAAAGAAAGTATTCTAAAAGTGAAGGCTGTACAGCTCTTCTTGATGTGTCTGAACGACTGAATTGAATGATACGTGAATGACACGCCCATAAAACTGTTGGTGCGGGGAGATGAAGAGCCTTTGGGGAATCCTCTGGGGTAGTTCAACTCGATGGCAGTGAGGGAGCTCCTCCCCCTCTCCTCTGAACGTTCCTCTACGCTTCAAGCCTTTTTCACAAATAGAGTTTCATGCCTTGCCTGGGCTGGGGCCTCAGAACCCAGCAGGTACTAGTCACCAGCTTGGCTGACCATCGGAGCCCTGGCTCTCCCCAGACTCGCAGGAGGCCTGGCCACACTCACCTATCTTTTCACTCACACAGAGGGAGTGAATGCCTCTGTCAACTGGCCTAATTTTTTTTTTTTTTGTGCAAAATCCACAACCTAGATTTTCTTTGTCTGTCTTCTGTTTGCTTGTCATGTTGCAAGAATGTGACCCAACAGCCTCCCCGCCCAGGTGACTCAGCTCCAGCTTTACCCAGTGGGTGGTTTCCAGGCTGTCCGAGGACGCTGCCTCTCTGTGAATGTGAGCCAGGTGTGCCATGAACCTCCCCCATGGCCTGCCCTGCCGCTACCTGAGGAAGGTGAGACCCTTCTCCACACAGGCTCAGCCGCAGAGGGTCCAGCGCAGTCAGGAAGAGCTGGCCCCGTGGGATTGACTGTGCATGGAGCTAGCAGAGTGACTTCCTGTTCCTTCAAGAAGATGACAGTTGCTCTTCACCCAGCGTTGTGTGCCGACATCTGTCTTGCTCTTAGCCAACTCCTCCTTGGCTTGTGATCATGGTACCAAAAAGAAAAAAAGGGGGGGGGCGGTGGGGGTGGAAATCTGACCTCGTGAAGCATCATGGGGCAAAATAGAGGCCATTAGATAAATAGTAATTCAGAGATAGTTCAGAGTAATCCAGATCTCAGACCTAAAGAAAGAGGCTGAGGCCAGAGAAAAACTCTAGAATAGCAACCAGAGGCCCAGCATCTGAGAGGGCCACAGACAAGATAGTCATGAATTGCGTTTAAGTCTATGTTTTCCTTTGCAAACAAAACATTTTTTTTTGGGGGGGGGGTTGCATATCCCAGATCATGACTGTTGTTAAATGGGCCCCCTTATCCAATTTTTGTTTGTTTGGAATGAACTTGTATGTCATTAGAGAATCAAAGTCCACTTCATTTTCACTTTTCCTCCTCTTCTGGCCACTCAGACTAATGTTTAGGGCTGATGGGTTCAGAATCTGAAGGGTTTTTAAGACTGTGAGTTCTTCTCTCTCTTTCTCTCTCTATTACTTTTAACTTTCACTTTATTTGTTTTGGTCACCTTAACCAATACTTGCTCTTTGGTAAAGATGACTTGGCTGTTTTTAAATGCAGAACCCACAGCTCCTTGTAAAAAATGCAAACAGTCTTCCATTTACTGTTGGGCTGTAGCAAAAGTGGGAGGCTTAACAAGCCTCCTTGTTGATGGGACTCCGGCAGCTGCCGCTGCACACGCACATTATCCTGTGAGTCATCGGACAGGGAACAGCTGTGAGGTCTCTGCCAGGAACTGCACCCTTGTTTGTGGTCTGGCCGAGGACAGAATTCGCTGTGCACAATAAGCGTTTCAGGCAACGAAGCCAACTGTGAGGGGGGGGAGGGGGCTAAGGTGGGAGGGGGGGGTGGTTGTGCCTCCCTGCAGACCCTAGGACAGCTTATTTCACACTGGCTCTGGCCTCAGCAAGAAGTATAGAACAAGTGTCCTGTCCTCAGGAGGGTGTGCTGGGTTCCCAGTTTACAGCTGACTCCTGACCTTGGCTGTGTGGTTGTATTCTGCTACATCCACAGGCTCTCCAGCCCATCGAAAGAAAGAAAGAAAGAAAATATATATTGTGTGTATATCTAGTGTGTCTGTAAGTATATATACACATATGCAAGAGGGATAATAGAGTTCTTGGAAAATGAAATGTAAATTTCATGGAAACTAATATGTATGTATGTTGGTGTGTGTGTGTATGTGTCAAATAAACCAAATTAGTTCTTATGGAGTTGATTCTGATGTAGGCGGACTCCATACACTACAGCGTACAACTCTCCATGGGAATTTCTGGGCTGAAATCTTTATGGAAGCAGCTCCCCGGGCCCTTCTCTCACAGAGCTGCTGGCTGTGTCCAAACTGCCCAGTTCTGGGCTAGTGGTTCATCAAAAGCCATATGACTCACTTCTGAGTCACAAAAAGAACAGTGTGGGCACCGAGACCTGCACAAGCCAAAGCAGAGGCCATGGGAGGATTGTCCACATCCCGAGGAAGGGAAAGACCCAAGGAATGGCTGAGACCACCACTAAGGAAAGAACACACAGACCCTGATTGGCTCTTTCAACTTTCAGATGGTCCCAAAAGTGAGTGTTGTGGTGCTAAGCCACCCACTGGAGTCTGTGTGTTGCAGCAACCCTAGGTAACTAAGGTGAAATTGCTTATACATTTTCCCTGAA